>SDVV010000452.1:0-31842 GCA_016164225.1 Gammarus roeselii | reverse complement strand
GCTATGTAGGCTAGTGTCTGAGTTTGGTAGAGTGTGTGAGAGGAGGAAGCTTCGAGTGAACGTGGGTAAGAGTAAAGTAATGAGATGCTCGAGGACTGTCGATGCGAGCAAAATTAGTGTCACCCTAAATGGAGAGCTCTTGGAGGAAGTTCAGTGTTTTAAGTATCTGGGCTCCCATGTGGAGAAAACTAAACTAGTGGAAACTGAAGTGAAGGCGCGAGTGAAGGAGGGATGTAAAGCGTTGGGTGCACTAAAGAGTGTAATGAGCTGTAGGACGTTGGGGATGGAAGCAAAGAGAGGCTGTATGAGGGTGTTGTTGCCCCAACTGTGCTCTACGGAGCTGAGGCTTGGGGGGTGAGAGCAGAGGAGAGAAGAAGGTTGAATGTTTTCGATATGAAATGTTTGAGGAGCATGGCTGGAGTATCGCTGAGAGACCGGATCACCAACGACGTGGCTTGAAACAGAACAGGGATGGTGAAAAAGTTGGAGGACAGACTGGATTCGCGTGTTCTGAGATGGTTCGGACACGTGGAGAGGATGGATGAAGGGAGATTGGTGAAAAGGGTGATGAATGCGGAGGCGAGTGGTCGCAAGCCTAGAGGTAGACCGAAGTTTGGGTAAAGGATGGTGTGAAGCAGGCGTTGGGAAGGAGAGACATGAATTTGGAGGTGGCGAGAGAGCGTGCAATGAACAGACGTGAGTGGAGAATGGTTGTGAATGGTTGATTTTGACGCTGCTCTGATATGCTTTCCCGCTCTTGGCATCCCGCTGTCGAGATGATCGTGGGTGGGGGGGGGCGGCCATTATGACGCGGCGGGGGTAAACCAGTAAAATTTGTCGGGCCCTGCTGCTGACGACGGATCCTCGGACTACACTCGTGACCCAGAGTGCATGTTCAGGGGGCACCGGACGGACTCTTTAGCACAAAAGGGCTAAGTTGTGTGAGTGTGAGCGTATGAGGGTGTTAGGTGCGCCTTGCCGTCGGCCACCCCACTTTCTGGGGGATGCGGCCTAGTGTCTGTATCTGTAATCCCCTCATCCATCCTCACCACGTGCCCGAACCCCCTCAGAACACGCGAATCAACTCTTTCCTCTAACTCCTTCACCATCCCCGTTCTGAGTTACGTAATCAATACATATTGCCCTCCAGAGAGGTTGGGTGAACCGTCCGGTAGGCAATAAATTCCAAACATACCAGTACCAACAATGTGTACAATAGCTAGCCCCTATGGTATAGAGCAGTACTGCAAGTAGGATAATGTAAATGTATACATATTTCGTAATCCGTAACCTGAGGGTTTTGCATGGAGTGTCGTCGGACACGATGGTACACACTCCATGATACGTAAAGGAGTTTCTGGCATTAATTGAGTGACCAGTGAGTTCGAAAACACCATCGCATACTGTTATTCGCGTCTAAGCTCCAAAGTTCACTAGTTTCCAGGGTATAGAGACTTTTTTTTTGCTGTATCAAAATAAGAGCCGGTCACCGCTCTAAGCCGAATATCGTCTCGTAAAGGTTAAAGTTTTCAACTAAATTGGAGAGATCGACTATCATCTCTTTAGAGCGAGAGCAATAAGGCACCTCAGAGAGATACCCCCTGGGGGTATCCCAGGCTCACCCGTCTTCCCGCGTTGTCCTCGTTGCACACCAATAATTATTTGTCCCTTTGTGTAAATATGTTTTGATTTAAAAGATCCCTCCACCGCCCCCCCTTTCAGTATGTAGCTACATCCCCCCCCTTGGTGCACTAAGAAGTGAGCCCCCCTCTGACACCAAGGTTTGTGAATTTAGCATCGAAACAAATTGAAATTTGAAAAAAGTAACAAAAAAGTGTGCGATCTTGTACTTTGTGGCTTCGAAGTGAGCCCTTGGGGAGAGGATCGGAGCATTTGCGAACTCCATCAGGGACCTGACTACGGGCAGTGTGTTGTGAGAGCAAAGTGCGTGTTAGACCACGCGTCGATGTAATTCGGTGCCGAACCCAGTGGGCAGGTGGGGTATTGATCTGCTCGAGTTGGTGTAGTGTATTTGGGATACGTTCCAGAACGAACAAACCGTCCTCTCTGATGGTCATCCCTCGATGGTAGGGTTGTTCGACCGCAAAAACACTCTTAAGAAGCTGGAGGGAGAGCTTCTTCGAACTTGCTGGCGGCAGAAAGGAGGTTGGACCTCCGGACGAGTAGCTGAATCGCTGTGCTGGTTAAGTCCGTTCGGGAGAAAATGATCATGAACTTTGATCAGATTGTTAGGGAGCTGTGTGGTGTAGACCTCATAGTCGCAGCTCATGAACTTTGATCAGATTGTTAGGGAGCTGTGTGGTGTTGACCTCATAGTCGCAGCTCATTAACTTTGATCAGATTGTTAGGGAGCTGTGTGGTGTAGACCTCATAGTCGCAGCTCACGAACTTTGATCAGATTGTTAGGGAGCTGTATGGTGTAGACCTCATAGTCGCAGCTCATGAACTTTGATCAGATTGTTAGGAGGCTCTGTGGTGTAGACCTCATAGTCGCAGCTCATTAACTTTGATCAGATTGTTAGGGAGCTGTGTGGTGTAGACCTCATAGTCGCAGCTCATTAACTTTGATCGGATTGTCAGGGAGCTGTGTGGTGTAGACCTCATAGTCGCAGCTCATGAACTTTGATCTGATTGTTAGGGAGCTGTGTGTTGTTGACCTCATAGTCGCAGCTCATGAACTTTGATCAGATTGTTAGGGAGCTGTGTGGTGTAGACCTCATAGTCGCAGCTCATTAACTTTTATCAGATTGTTAGGGAGCTGTGTGGTGTAGACCTCATAGTCGCAGCTCATTAACTTTGATCAGATTGATAAGGAGCTGTGTGGTGTAGACCTCATAGTCACAGCTCATTAATCCGTCTGTGTACTTCGCGCTGAGAGGAGGTACATGCCACATCTCTTCTGGGGCAGGGGAAATGCGAAGGGCGGTATTTCGTCATTGAGGAGTTCCTCCGGAGTGCGCCTGGGTATCGTCTTGCAGCGGGGGGGGCACTGTAAAAGTCTGGTGTCATGATCGCAGTCTGTCAGTCTCCGGCAAGGGTGTACGCGGTGAGTCGGGACGGGGCGAACGAGTTGGCGAGTAGAAGGAGAGGGGGATGGGGCAAAGGGCGGGGATGTTCTTCCCGAGATGCGCCCTCTCCTCCCCCTATGAGGGTTCAAAGTCTTCCCCTCCGTCTTCCCCGTCTTCGCCCTGATAGAGATAGGGTCCTTCTCCCTACTCCTCGTTGCCTCCCCATCCGTGATCCCGTCTGTCCAGATCGTAGAATCTGTCCTCCATGTCGTTGGAAAGGGACTGGAGACGAGCCTCGAATCTGTCTTCGAGAAAGCCGAGCGCCAAAAGGAACTTGTCGAGCTTCGTGGCCATGGCCGAACTAGGAGGTACGATGGCCGGTGCGTCTTCGGTAGAGG
The DNA here is from genome assembly GCA_016164225.1 of Gammarus roeselii. Classification (NCBI taxonomy): domain Eukaryota; kingdom Metazoa; phylum Arthropoda; class Malacostraca; order Amphipoda; family Gammaridae; genus Gammarus; species Gammarus roeselii. Next base: position 28,415 of record SDVV010000452.1, on the reverse strand, counting down.
ACGGGGTGCGGCGGGTGGAGAGTGGTTCATATCGGGGGCTGAGAGGGCCCGCGGGCGACACTCCCGTACCTGCCTCTGTGCGGGCCCGCGGGGATGCCTGAGCTGGCTAAGTTATGTCCTCCCCCGTGATAGGAGACTCCGAAATGTGGGGCGAGAAGATGGGTAAGAGTAATGTCCTGAGTGATGTTGCGGCTCCCTCGTCCGATGCAGTCCGCATGGACACGGAGAGGAGGCCCGGATCCCCAGGTGTGTACTCCCGCTACGAGTTAAACCCCTCCTGTATGGGTAACTACCTGTCCAGTGTTCTGTCTTTCCTTATGAGGAAGTGCGTCCTGAGATCGCCGAGGTTGGTGTTCCGTCGCGCATCTATGACCCGGAAACCGAGGGTGAGGACGGCGCGTCGGGGCTAGGGTACCGTGAGGGGGGGCCGTTCCTGTGAGTAGGGCTATCCCTGCTAGAGCCCCTAGACATGGGGGAGGAAGGACGATCTGGGCCGCCTTCTGCCGTGCAATCCTCCTTTGTCTTCTGTTTGTTCCTATTCTCCGAGTAGCGAGGTGGATTGCGTTGCGTGCCCGGAAGTGTAAGGTGGCGGGAGTCAGACGGCAAAAATGACCTTGTGTCCGACGTGACGCGGCCTGTGTATCTCCGTCTCGTGGACCGATACCTGTTCAGGAAAGCCTTGGAGGCCGCACTGCCCGGTGACGCTTTCATGACCGATAAGCAGACGGCGCACCATGCTGGTCTATACACGTGTCCTGCAAAGCAGCTGGAGTCTCAGGCAAGTGGTATGTAGATCATCTTTGGGCAGAGGACAGGCACATCGGGAGCAGGTGGACCGGGAAGCCGATGGGTCTTGCTGTCGGGTGGCTCGGTGGCCCAACGCGGGGAGCGTTTCCAGCATGTTTTGAAATCAGGGAGACAGAATTATAAGTCGGATGTAAAGACCCTACAAGAGTATGGGTATAGGACAATATTTGCAGAAAGAGTGTTTGATCCGACCAAAAATTGTCTGATTGTGTCGAAAAAAAAATCGTGTCGAGAAAATTTTTGTGACGACAATTTTTGTAGACAAATTTTTTTGTGTCCGCAAAATTTTTGTGTCGAAAAAAAATTTCGTGTCCACAAAATTTTTGATGACAAATTTATGTCGGCAAATTTATGTGTTGACAAATGTAGTGTCGACAAATGTTGTGTTGACAAATGTTGTGTCGACAAATGTAGTGTCGACAAATATTGTGTCAACAAATATTGTGTCAACAAATGTTGTGTCGACAAATGTTGTGTCGACAAATGTTGTGTCGACAAATGTTGTGTCGACAAATGTTGTGTCGACAAATGTTGTGTCTACAAATGTTGTGTCGACAAATGTTGTGTCGACAAATGTTGTGTCGACAAATAAATGTAGTGTCGACAAATTTGTGTGTTGACAAAATTTTGTCAACAAAAGTCAACAAATTTATATGTCGACCAATTTAAGTGTCGACAAATGTAGTGTCGACAAATGTAGTGTGGGCAAATGTAGTGTCGACAAATGTAGTGTCGACAAATGTAGTGTTGACAAATGTAATTTCAACAAATGTAGTGTCAACAAATGCAGTGTCAACAAATGTAGTGTCAACAAATGTAGTGTCGACAATTTAGTGTCGACAATTTAGTATCGGCAAATTTTTGTGTTGGCAAATTTTTGTGTCAGCAAATTTTTGTGCCGACAATTTTTGTGTCAACAAATTTGCCTTGGGGGTGGATGGATGATTATTAGTTTTATAGATCATTAACATTTTATTTTAGTATTTCTTATTCCGTGGGCTCTATTATTTATCTATGCCCTTTTTTTATGGTGATCAATTTTGGACTAGTTATTTAATTATGTAACGATAGACGCCCGCAGGTGCCCTTTGTGGACTATGCGGTGTTAGTTAGTCTAGTCCAACCTACGGTGGTGAGAATTTGCGCTCTCCCGGGCGCCTTATAAATGTCCGAGCACAGCTTGTCGTTTTGATGGCTAAATGGTGAAATATTGTTGATGTTGATCTTAGAGAGTGAAAGTCTTGAATGACACTGTGCGTGGAGGGGACGAAGAGTGTCGAGGCAGTTTGAGGCGAGTGGAGACGAATCGACTGGCGAGGCGGCGAGTCAAGACGAATCGAGGCTGGTCGAGACTAGGTGACCCGGGAATGAGGGGTACTCGTGGGACCCGCGGGACTCGGGGGACCCGGAGGATATGGGGGACCTACTTGGACCCTTCCGGGGCCCTTTGGGACACCCTTGAGACCCTTTGGGACCCTCCTGAGAAACTGTGGGACCCCTCTCCTCACGCTATAAAGCCCACACACAGAAAAATGTATTTATGTGAAATGCTTGAGTAGAACAATTAACCATTACAGCCCGCGGATTACTGGCGCAGAGGGCAAGGGTCGCGTCGAGGCTAGTCGAGGTGCATCGAGATCGGTCGAAACATGTTGAAGCAAGTCGAGTTGGTCGCGACGAGCCAAGACTGGCCGAAATGATTCGAGACAAGCCGAGATGAGCTGAGACTAGGGGTCTCGAGGGACCCTGGGAGCTCGGGAAGACCCGGGGCTCTATTTTGACCCAAGGGTCCTCTGCCCCCCCTCCCCCCACCCTATCCCCTTGAACAATGAGTGCAAAATCAATAATCCGAGCAGTTTTTCTGCCCGTGACAAACATGCCTCTACTTTCTTCATAATCCACAATTTTGTCATGTATAATATATAATGCTAGTGAATTTGTGCGGGAGTTTCTGTTTGTGATTTTGTGAATAGGTGTTTTTTCTTCAGTCTGTGCTTGCTTGCGCGTGCACCGACCATATGTAGTTTCTGGGGTTTACCTGGACTGCGTAGCTATAAACCCTGTGATGCGTTGTGGTTGGAGTTGATCTAAACCGTGAAGCCTTAGACCGTGTACCAATTTCGACGATACTATCTGTGCGCATTGGCGCTCGTGCATAATACTCTTGGAGTTCTGAGTGGTTGGAGGCGGGGATTCGATTCGTCTGAGTCTTACCTGAATAAATGAAGTGTACTATAATCGACCTACTAGGTCGTGTTGCGTTACTGTCGAAGCTGACTTTGGCCGTGTAGCCGTAAACCTTGTACTAGTCTCAACGATGCTACCTGTACGCACTAGCGTGCGTACATATTACTCTTGAAGTTCTAAATGATTGAAAGCGGAGGTCCGTTTTGTCTAAGCGTTTTTCTTATGCGCACCAGCATGCGTCTGACATTGCTAAATTTTTCACATTTTTTATAAGCGTTTTTTTTTCCTCGCGCACTGAGGCGTGCAAGCCTACTGGCTTGCAAGCCTACGGGGAAGCCTATTATTACTCGCATTGAGGCTCTGGTGGAACTGAGGATCAAATCAAATCGACAAATTTATGTGTTGACAAATTTTGTGTCAACATTTTTGTGTCGACAAATTTTTGTGTCAACAAATTTTTGAGTCAACAATTTGTTGTCAACAAATTTTACTTGTTGACAAATTTGGTGTGTCGACAATTGCGGTGTCAACAAATTACGTGTTGACAAACCATGTGTCGACAAATTATGTGTCGACAAATTTGTGTTAGACAAATTTGTGTCAAATTTTTGTGTCAAATTTTTGTGTTGACATTTTGGTGTCTACAAATGTAGTGTCGACAAATGTAGTGTCAACAAATGTTCTGTCAACAAATTTTTGTGTCAACAAATGTAGTGTCAACAAAAATAGTGTCATCAAATGGATTGTCAATAAATGTAGTGTCAACAAATGTAGTGTCGATCAATTTTTGTTTTGACAAAAAATTTATGTTGATAAATTTGTGTTGACAAATTTATGTGTTGACAAATTCATGTGTCGACAAATTTTGTGTTGACAAATTTCTGTGTTGGACAAAAATTTTTGTCGACAAATTTTTTGTCAACATTTTTTGTTGACAAATCTTTGTCAACAAATTTTTGTGTCGACAAATTTTTATGTCGACAAATTTGGTGTCGACAAATTTGGTGTCAACAAATTTTATGTGTCAACAAATTTGGTGTTGACAATTTTTTGTGTCACCACAAATTTGGTGTGTTAACAAATTAGCTATGTGTTGACAAATTATGTCGATATTTGTGTTCCGACAAATTTCTGGAATTTCTGTATCGACAAATTTCTGTGTCGGCAAATTTCTGTGTCAACAAATTCTGTTTCGTTTTTTGATGGGATGCAGCACACTTAGAGCAAATTCAGTATGGCAGGGCAATAATTGCCGACCACATCTGTGGCTCTAAGAGCGCTAATCCACTACCCAGATATGCGCCTCCGCACTGAATCTTACCTTCATAAGGTGCAGCTATACCTAACTGACATTTAGACCCCCAAGTGCAGGAGTCGCCACGCCGTATCTGGAAGACATTTAACGACGGGCAACCAGTTCTTTTCTTTATTATTAGCTACCTAAAAACTTGAAGACAGTTGAGGAACTTAAGTTTCAAAATTCCCAAGTAAGGTTGAAGACACAAAACTCTAAATTGGTGGAAATCTACGTTCAACGAATGTTATTAAAATTCTCTCGTAAATATGTCTGTGTGATGTTTTTTCTTGAAGATTCATTCAAATGAAAAGCAGAAGCGCAATGCTAAACCCTTTGGCTCTTATGAAATGGAAGAAAAATGCCGATTGCTCGGGTAGAAAACAAGCCTGTTGATCAGGTTGAAAACATACCGACTGCTCATGTTAGAAACAGGTCAGCTACTCTGGTAAAGAACAGACTGGCTGCTATGGTAAGAAACAGGACGGCTACTCGGATTAGAAAAAAATCGTTCCAGCTGCTCAGATTAGAAACAGGCTGAATGCTCATATTAGAGACTGATCGAATGCTCTAGTTAGTGAAATGCCTGCCGCTCATGTTAGAAAAAGGCCTTCTGCTCATGATAGAAACAGGCCGACTGCTGAGGTAAAAAACAGGATGCTTTATTAGGTAAGAAACGGGCTGGCTGCTCTAGTAAGAAATTGGCTGGCTGCTCATGTTAGCAACCATCCGGCTGGACAGATTAGAAGGCGGCTGATCAGGTTGGACACAAGTCCTCAGGTCAGGTTCTAACCGACTAGCTGATATAGGTCGATGTCCACTGGCTGCTTTTGGATGTCATCAGTGATTTTGAAGCTTGCCTTCAATTAGGGATGCTGGTATTCCCCATCATAGTTTGTAGCATTCAAAACCTTATGGAACATCAAATCATGTTTTCTGGAGTATCCAACACTTTTTTTTGTGTTGTGACGTTCTTGTTTCATAGAAAACAAGATGCGACGCTTTAATTTTAGGCCCGTTTGCAGGGCAGCAGCTCTGGCTGCCCTTTAAAACTGAAGCCAATCTTGCTCGCACTTATTCGTAGTCAAGGTACAAGGTTATATTTTATTTGACATTTATTTTGAGACACCAATTTAGAAATCTATATCACTCTAATCTAATTTTAGGTACAGTTTGACAAAATTAATTCCAATTGACATTAATTAATTATCTATCAACCTTAGATCCATCTTCCCCTTCTACATCTTCCCCTTCTAGGCATCCGTTAGGTTCACGGGCCGAATGGAGTCACGACCCAACTGGGGGGGTGACTCCCCTTTTCATCATCTATATTTCTCCTTTTATCCCAATCTTGAATTTACTTAGCTTTTATTACCCCCGTTACACAACGGTCCTACATTTTCTCCTTTCGGGTGGCGTGGCTAAAAAGTTTTTCTTCATTCCATTCTTTGCTGGTCTCATGCGTGAGATTTCCTACGCTGCGTGTAGATCTCATGCATTGTATCCCCAATTCCTGTCTTCATCGTCTCCCTCAGCAGGTGTCACCTCAGGTCCACTGCGAATCCTTGGGCTCTGGAACTGGTTAGGTTGAGTGTCAACACTTCACTTGATTCCACCCCGGGAATGCTGGGACCATGTAGCCTCAGCACCTTAAGTATTCCTGTAGCTACCTCCTGTGGCATCCATGCCTACTTTCACATTTGCCGCGTAAAGAACATTGACTTTATGCAGTATTAAACCCAGTCACTCTTATCTTATTAACAAAACTGTTCTTGGATTGATGCTGCACTGATGCAGCAACAAAGTTACTATGGAGGGTGTTGCGTCTGTACGGTGTTCGTGGTAATCTGTTGGAAGCGGTTCAGAGTTTTGATGTTGGCAGTAGAGCATGTGTCGGAGTGGTGAGCGAGGCGAGTGCCTGGTTCACTGTGAAAGTGGGACTGAGATAAGGCTACGCTATGTCTCCAAGGGTGTTCAATCTCTGCCTGGATGGAGTGGTCGGGTGGTTAACGCGAGTGTATTGAGTCGTGGTTTAGAGCTGTTGGGAGCGAATGGGCGGAGGTGGCAGTCGATTCAGTTGCTGTTTGCGTATGATATGGCACTGGTGGCGGATTCTGAGGACGTTGTGTAGGCGAGTGTCGGAGTTTGGCAGAGTGTATAGAAGAGGAAGCTGCAAGTTAATGTGGGCATAAGCAAAATAATGAGATGTTCAAGAAATGTCGATGCGAGCATGACAAGTGTCCTCCTAAATGGAGAGTTATGGAAGAAGTTTAGTGTTTTAAGTACCTGGGCTCTCACTCGGAGAAGACTGAACTGGTGGAAACTGAGGTGAAGTCGCTTGTAATAGAAGGGTGGGAAGTGTTGGGTGCAGTGAAGAGCGTAATGAGCTGTAGGACGTTGAGTATGGAAGCTAAAGAGAGGGCTGTATGAGGAGGTAATTGTCCAAACTGTGCTCTACGGAGCTGAGACTTGGGGGGTGAGAGAAGAGATAATGTTAAATGTTTCCGAGATGCAATGTTCGAGAAGCATGGCTGGAGTGACGCTGAGAGACAGGGTTAGTAACGACGTTGTTCGAAATAGAACGGGGATGGTGAAAAAGTTAGAGTACCAAAGTGCTAAGTTTGTTTGTGTGTGAGTGTATATGAGCGGCATGTGAGGTGCGCCTTGTCGTCACCCACTTCCCTTCCTGAGGATTTGGCCTGGTAGTGTCAGCATCTGCTGGCGATGCAGTAGTTGCTGGTTTCACGTTTCTGCTCCAGAAGAGCGCTGACTCCTTTCGTCAATCTTACCTAATATAATCTTTGTCCATCTCTCTGAAAGATTCAAACCAGGTGCTTCCAAAATCCTTTCATACGCGTCTAGGTCCAGACTTAGAATTATCTTTGCTCTTATCATGAATATGAAGTCGACGACCTATTCGCATTGTTTCATCATCAGCTGCTAATTTGATGTGTGTCGTTTTTTAGGAAATAGGCGCTGTTGCGCATGTATCCCTAAAACCTCTTATCCTGTAACCCCGATCACTCCAATCCAGAAATCGTGATCACTCTAAATCCAGTAGTCCTGATCAATCTAATCCTAATCACTCTAATCCAGTAACCCTCATCACTCTAATCCAGTAATCCTCATCACTTTAATCCAGTAACCCTGATCACTCCAATCCAGTAACCTTGATCACTCTAGTCCAGCAATCCTGATCACTCTAATCCAGCAATCCTGATTTTTCTAATCCAATTTGTTTGATCGCAGATTGTGATCCAACTCAGCCTCCCCGAGGACAAGGTGACGCTGAGCTTCTCCACGCCAGGGGACCGCAAGGTGTGGCTCAACACTCTCAGCTCTGCCATCGCCAGGACCTGCCTCTCCACCTCCACCTGCGAGTCGTCTTCCTGTTCTGGCCACGGCAGCGGTGTGCTGGCTGACTGGCTGCGCCTCTGCTGCGGGGCGGGAGGCAGAGACCCCTCCCGCCCACCCCCTTTGGCGCGGACAGCGTCCTACACTTTCACGAAGCATGCTCTCTACAAGGATGCCACCTACTCTGGTATGTTGTACTTGGACACCGTTACAATTTTTTAAGAGTAATTTGATGCTTGTAAAGTTGAATGTTATGCACAGCTTGTATAAACGGCTTGTTGTACTTGGACACAAACACGGTGATTTAGATCATTTTGGTTGCTAGCATATTCCACGCTGTGTGTGTGTGTGTGTGTGTGTGTGATAGCTGTGTTCTCCTTGAACACGAACACAATCATTTAGAGTAATTTGATAGCTCGTAACTTTTCTTACCCCGCAAAGCGTGTGAAAAGGGTGTGTTGCACTAGAACACTATCACTATCTTGGGTACGAGTCTGGTCGTTGTTGTTGTACCTCGTGACATTGCATGTAGCTACAACTAAACATGGAAGATGAATGTGCCGGGGGCCTATTGCTGACGTCAGGCCGTGAGGCAGTTCCAGCTACTGATTTTCCTTCCCAAGTTTAGTAGCCGTTTAAAGCGTCTATAATATAGCTTGCCGTATTGTGTTGATGTATGTGTTGAACCAGTTTATTGTTAAGCCGCTGGCACTCTTCTTTAGTGTGGAGCTATTATTTTAGTAGCCGTTTAAAGCGTCTATAATATAGCTTGCCGTATTGTGTAGATGTATGTGTTAAAACAGTTTATTGTTAAGCCGCTGGCACTCTTCTTTAGTGTGGAGCTATTATTTTAGTAGCCGTTTAAAGCGTCTATAATATAGCTCGCCGTATTGTGTTGATGTATGTGTTGAACCAGTTTATTGTTAAGCCGCTGGCACTCTTCTTTTAGTGTGGAGCTATTATTTTAGTAGCCGTTTAAAGCGTCTATAGTATAGCTTGCCGTATTGCGTTATGTATGTGTTGAAACAGTTTATTGTTAAGCCGCTGGCACTCTTCTTTAGTGTGGAGCTATTGTTTTCATTTGTGTGCATTGAAACACGAGCTAGGGATGCGACAAGGTATCTATTTTGGCAAATGGTAACATATACAAACACTAGACCGAATCCCCCAGAAAGGGGGGTGGTCGACGGCAAGGCGCACCTCATACGCTCACACAACTTAGCCATTTTGTGCTGAAGGGTCCGACCGGTAACCCCGCAACATACACTCTGGGTCATGAGTGCGATCGAGGATCCTTTGTAGGCAGCAGGGCCCGACAGTTTTCCCTGGTTTACCCCCGCCGCATCATGGTGACTGGCCCCTCGCCCCCACTCACGACCATCCTGACAACGTGATAAAAAGAGCAGGAAAGCACATCAGAGCAGCGTCAAAAATCAACCATTCTCTATTCTCGCCTGTTCATGGCACGCTAAATGGTAACGGTATCGGTACCTATCAGAATGTTGCTGATTTATGCCGATTCTTTACATTATTATTAATAGCATAAATGTTTAGAGATCAAAGAATAAAAATCGCTTAGCTACAGTTGTTAAATTACAATAGTATAATTTTTTGGAAATTAGCTATGGTCGTGCACATATGAAGCCAATCTTTATAATAATAATACGCTTATGCTGTCACGTCTCTTTGTCTGTACATGAACTGCGTCGAGGCCATTGGGCCGAGATATAATAACTTGGATGATGTTTGGAGGGTACCATTGGACGGAACAAGACATTGTTTTTTGTGGATAAAGGTATCACGGCTGTCAAGTTATTTGACATGTATTGTTTGAATTCGTAGTTTGACTTTGGACAAGGGATCAAGAAAAATTATTGACCAAGAGAGGCAATGCTTGGTTCAATTTGCATTACTCTCATTGACATCGAGGAGCTAACTTCAATGGTGTTCATGATACGTGCTCAAAACCTCCCTTTCTCCAATAAATCTTTTGGAAAATATGTACGTTTGTTAAGACCAAGCAAGGTTTCATGAGCTCATCGAGGGGCCGAGAATAGATTATTGCACGAAAAAATATAATACCACCGGATTAAAAATACGACAACTCGACGGACAGAGGCGGGTTATTGGCCTCTTTTATGGGGCCCCTATGAGGGAATGGCTCTAAGAATATTTTCATGAACATGATATCTTGGTTTGAGTGTAGTACAGAGTACTGATTCACTTCAATAAGACAGACGGTGCTGCCACCTGTTGTAGTTTGTTGCAGTTAAAAAAATTATATGTATTCACTGTCGGTGCGTTCAAAATTATTTTAGTCAGCAAAGTGCTGCTGCTAGGGGTAAATAAATATTTCGATATTGGTGGGACAGATGAATTTGACATTTGAATGTGCACCCGATGCCCGTGGGTGGAGGGAAGCTGCCTAATTTCAACAAAACATCACGTCTCGAACGCAACCATATGTGGATTCGAAGTGACGTCACACAGCGTTGACCAGCTGTTGCTGGTTAATAATTGCTTCGTAGTGGTGATACAGCAAGAATAATGTGGGACAGAGCGAGGACAAACAACGTTCATTCACACAATTTCTGAGACGCCGAAATTGTGTTTATGAAATTCATGCAAATGTTTGGATTCTCTAACTATCCAATTGCCTAAGAGTTACTTACGAGAGAGGATTCTGAGTGAAATGATGAGATATGCAAGGGTAAGTGAGACATGAGTCGGAGGGCATGGGTGTGTGGAAGAAGCATTCTATAAGACTCATTTACAGAGCGGAGAGATACACTGGATGCAGACGCGGCAGCAGTTAAAATAAAATGCATAAAGGCCTGCAGAGTTATTTGACAGGATTGTGATTAATGTAGGGTGAGATTTGTAGACAATTTTAATTATATCTACTTAGTAATGCAAACAAAATATATGAATAATTCTATAGCTACATTTACAAATGCAATAATATACATTTTTTGTTATGATATGCGACTCCTAACCATGAAATTGTTACGGGTACTGCTAATTTACAATGCACCACGAACTCAGCTGCTGCATGTGGTAAATGTTGTTTAAAATTGTTGTGGTCGGCAAAATAAGAGCATCTACCTGCTTCCCGTTTGGAAGGAAAAACTCGCACCATCTGGAAATATTGTGCATCTCGCACGCATTTCTTGTTGAGTTCGCGCACGTCACTCTGGGTTGTCTGTTCACGCGTGGCTCCGGGCCTTCTTCTGTGCGCGCATCTCTACACGCGTGTCTCCGTGCGTGTCTTTGCGTGGTCTCTTCGTGTGTCCGACATCCTAAGAGACTCGTCCACCAATTGGAGAGATATACACACGTGATGCAGACACGCTGCAATATTGACCAAGATGCGTTGTGGTTTATGGTGTTATTTGACGTGATCGTGACTGAAGCAGGGTGTTTGATCAGTTAATGTGTTGATGGGTAGCTAACTTATGAAGTAGGGTGTTTGATCAGTTAATGTGTTGATGGGTAGCTAACTTATGAAGTAGGGTGTTTGATCAGTTAATGTGTTGATGGGTAGCTAACTTATGAAGTAGTGTGTTTGATCAGTTAATGTGTTGATGGGTAACTAACTTATGAAGAAGGGTGTTTGATCAGTTAATGTGTTGATGGGTAGCTAACTTATGAAGTAGGGTGTTTGATCAGTTAATGTGTTGATGGGTAGCTAACTTACGAAGTAGGGTGTTTGGTCAGTTGAAGTGTTGATGGGTAGCTAACTTATGAAGTAGGGTGTTTGGTCAGTTAATGTGTTGATGGGTAGCTAACTTATGAAGTAGGGTGTTTGGTCAGTTAATATGTTAATGTGTTGATGAGTAGGTAACTTATGGAATAGGGTGTTTGGTCAGTTAAGGTGTTGATGGGTAGGTAACTTAAGAAGTAGGGTGTTTGGTCAGTTAATGTGTTGATGCAAAGTTAATTTATGAAGTAGGGTGTTTGGTCAGTTAATGTGTTGATGGGTAGGTAACTTATGAAGTAGGGTGTTCGATCAGTTAATGTGTTGATGGGTAGCTAACTTATGAAGTAGGGTGTTTTTGTCAGTTAATGTGTTATTGGGTATGTAACCTATGAAGTAGGGTGTTTGGTCAGTTGATGTGTTGATGGGTAGCTAACCTATGAAGTAGGGTGTTTGGTCAGTTAATGTGTTGATGAGTAGATAACTTATGAAGTAGGGTGTTCGGTCAGTTAATATGTTAATGTGTTGATGGGTAGTTAGCTTATGAAGTAAGGTGTTTGGTCAGTTAATGTGTTGATGGGTAGGTAACTTATGAAGTAGGGTATTTGGTCAGTTAATGTGTTGATGCGAATGTAACTCATGAAGTAGGGTGTTTGGTCAGTTAATGTGTTGAAGGGTAGGTAACTTATGAAGTAGGGTGTTTGGTCAGTTAATGTGTTGATGGGTAGCTAACTTATGAAGTAGGGTGTTTGGTCAGTTAATGTGTTCATGGGTAGGTAACTTATGAAGTAGGGGGTTTGGTCAGTTAATGTGTTGATGGGTAGGTAACTTATGAAGTAGGGTGTTTGGTCAGTTAATATGTTAATGTGTTGATGGGTAGGTAACTTATAAAGTAGGGTGTTTGGTCAGTTAAGGTGTTGATATGTAGGTAACTTATGAAGTAGGGTGTTGGGTCAGTTAATGTGTTGATGCGAAGGTAACTTATGAAGTAGGGTGTTTGGTCAGTTAATGTGTTGATGGGTAGGTAACTTGTGAAGTAGGGTGTTTGGTCAGTTAATGTGTTGATGGGTAGGTAACTTATGAAGTAGGGTGTTTGGTGAGTTAATGTGTTGATGGGTAGGTAACTTATGAAGTAGGGTATTTTGTCAGGTAATGTGTTGATGGGAAGGTAACATATGAAGTAGGGTGTTTGGTCAGTTAATGTGTTGATGGGTAGGTAACTTATGAAGTAGGGTGTTTGGTCAGTTAATGTGTTGATGGGTAGGTAACTTATGAAGTAGGGTATTTGGTCAGTTAATGTGTTGATGGGTAGGTAACTTATGAAGTAGGGTGTTTGGTGAGTTAATGTGTTGATGGGTAGGTAACTTATGAAGTAGGGTGTTTGGTCAGTTAATGCGCTGATGGGTAGGTAACTTACTAAGTAGGGTGTTTTGTCAGTTAATGGGTTAATGGTAGTTAACTTATGAAGTAGGGTGTTTGTTTCCCAGAAATAAGTGTGTAGGGGCTGAGATTTCTTGACACTCCCAATTAGAACCACTTTGTACAAAAACAAAATTATTGAACATTTGTATGCATTTACAAATGCAACAATCAAAAATTTCAGTTTGTATAGACACTCCTAACCGTGAAAAATTTCCGGGTCCTGCTAGTCTCATTATGTTGCTAGTCTCATTATGTTGCAGTCTCATTATGTTGCAGCACATTGTTTTTCTCCATTAAGTTGGATCCAGAGTGAAATAGTGAACGTGAATGATTGAAAAATATAATTTATGAACCTATAATAGAGGAAAAAATCAGCATTGAACCCCTGATATTGATCATCTGCTGCTTATTGTGCTGATTGGTAAATCACGACCACCATATATACATACGCATTTGATGCGTCCCATGGTTTAGCACTTCATTTAGAAATTCATGATTTTATCAATGATTCTTTGCTTTACTACATTTAGATTTCATAAAATTACTCTTTATATTTTCCCAAATTATATTTGATATTAATTTGATGTATAGGGCAAAAGTACCTGTATCAAGTATCGGCCATTCTTGGTACAGGAAGCATCTGCCTTGTACATTTTATTTGGTATGGGTGAAAGAACAGGTATCGTTGCACCTGCTGTCGTCTTTCATGGGTGTTTACTGCTTAGTATATAAAATGCATAAAATATAACCATCAAACAATATATTTATGATGGTTACTTTTGTTTAAACCTTGTAGAACAGTCTTGTATCTCTGATTCAAAGTTAGGATATTCTTAGGCACACACATCTATTACAAAAATACAAGTGCTCACTCGTAACTTGTATTACCGAATCAAATTCATTGACTGATGCTGTTACAGACACTAGGCCAAATTCCCCATAAAAGGGGGTGGCCGACGGCAAATCGCACCTCACACTCCTCTCATACATTCACACTCAAACAAACCTAGCCCTTTTGTGCTAGAGGGTCTGACCGGAATACCCCAAAACAGACCCTTTGAGTCAAGAATGCGAAATAAAAATTAATTACTCAAGAGGATATGTTGTCACTGACTGACAATGACTTATTATTGCTGACCTGACGTTCGATGCTAGAAGAACATTGAGTCAGTCATGCTAGATATCCTAGTCACTATAATTTGATCATGCTGTGTCTTCAGGTCAGTGGGTGTCCGGAAAGATGCAGGGGCTGGGAACGCTTGCCTGGCCCGACGGCCGGCGGTACACAGGCAGCTTCAAGCAGAGTCTGTACTGCGGCAGAGGCACGCTGGAGGTCCCCGCAACCGCTACTGTCAAGGCGCCGCCCTGTGGAGGACCCGTAGGGAGCCTCAACCAGGCCGTGTGCTGCACCGGCAATTGGAGGGAGGGGAAGATGGAGGGCTGGGGAGAAATCAGGTGAGAAGGATGGACGACTGGGAAGAGACCAGATGAGGAGGACGGAAGGCTGGGGAGAGATCAGGTAAGAAAGGTGGACGGTTAGAGAAAGATCAGGTGAGGAGGATGGACGGCCGGGAGCGGTCAGGTGAGGAGGATGGACGGCTGGAGAGAGATCAAAGGGAGAAGAATGGATGGCTGGGGCGAGATCAGGTGAGGAGGATGGACGGCGAGGGAGAGATTAGGTGAGGAAGATGGATGGCTGGTGAGAGGTCAGGTGAGGGGAGGGATCAGGTGAGAAGAGGATGGACGACTGGGGTGAGATCAGGAGAGGAGGATGGATGACTGAAATGATCAGGTGAGGAAAGGATGGACGACTGGGGTGAGACTCGGAGAGGAAGATGAATGACAGTGAAGAGATCAGGTGAGGAAAGGATGGATGGCTTGGGTGAGGTCAGGAGAGGATGATGGATGACTCTGAAGAGATCAAGAGAGGGAAGGATGAACGGCTGAGGTGAGATCTGGAGAGGAGGATGGATGACTGAAGAGATCAAGAGAGGGAAGGATGGACGGCTTATGTGAGATCAGGAGAGAGGACGAATGACTGTGAAGAGATCAGGTTAGGGAAGGATGGACGGCTTGGGTGAGATCAGGAGAGGAGGATGGATGAATGTTAAGAGATCAGGTGAGGGAAGGATAGACGGCTGGGGTGAGATCAGGAGAGGAGGATGGATGACTGTGAAGAGATCAGATAGGGAAGGATGGACGGCTTGGGTGAGATCAGGAGAGGAGGATGGATGACTAAAGAATCAGGTGAGGAAAGTTTTGAAGGCTGAGGCGAAATCAAGAGAGGAGGATGGATGACTGTGAAGAGATAAGGTGAGAGAAGGATGAACGGCTGGGGTGAGATCAGGCGACCGTTTCACTCGTGGTTGGATAATAAAGAAATGCTCACACAAAATATGTTTTTGTTTTTCAATGCTACTCTACTGTCGGGCCTTGCTGCTGCTGTCACTGGTCTCGGACCGCACTCCTGACCAGAGGTGTGTGTTGCGAGGTCATGTGGCCTGAACCTTTAGCACCAAGAAGCTAAGTTTGGTTGCGTGTGAGTGTATGAGAGAAGTGTGAAGTGTGTCTTGACTTCGGCCGCCGTCCTTTCTGGGGGATTTGGCCTAGTGTCTGTCTGTATCTGTACTGTTGAAATGTACATATACTGTTGCGAAACTAAGTTCTATTCCGCAATGTTAATGTTCACCCCGTTTAGAGAAATGTTTTGATTCAGTGCTGCTGCAACTGATTGTATGGAAATCACATTTCAGATTCAACAACGGCGATGTGTACACCGGTTGGTTGAGTGGTAACTTCTTCGACAAACACGGCGTCCTGCAGTGTGGGAACTTACGCACATCGCCACCTCGAATCGGCCCCAAGACAAACAACCAGAAAAGATCTTCATCGTCAACCACCAAAAAGGAATCTTCTTTACATGCTCCAACTTCTTGTCATCCAGAGACGGAATCCGATCTGAGCTCCGCCCACTCAAAGAGAGGGACGGGGTCTGATATATCCAGGAGCTCCGCCCATCGGTCAAATGCCAAAAGCCCGACGATTCCCACTGTTGTGGTCGCTTCGGTGTACACTGGAGAATGGTCTACGGGGTACAAACACGGTTACGGGGTTGAAGATGATATCGGGAGTGGAAGCAAGTACATGGGGCAGTATCACATGGGTGTACGCCAAGGCCCGGCTGTCGTTGTCACACTCCACGGTGTGTATTATGAAGCAAACTTCCTGCACGGAAAACCTCAAGGGCCTGGTCTTGTTATCCTAGAAGACGGGACTATCTTTGACGGTGAGGTTTGGGGTAACCCTAAGGCAGTTAGCAACAGTGTCTCCTCCCCCTCTGCGGCTGCTGGGTCAAGAGCAACCGGCACGTCAGCGACCCTCGAACCGTATTGCAACGGCAAAGGCTGCCTATACTACTCGAACGGTGACCGTTTGGAAGGAACGTTTTTCGGCCCTCTTCTTGGATTGTCATCTACCTCTACCGCCGGTCCGCTTAAAGTGAACAACGCGTCGTTGTATAGAGCAGGGGTACCTGGGGGAGACCACAGGCCCAGTGGCCTTGGGGAATATTGTGGGAACGTCCAAAACAAATGGGGTGCGCTCTTTTGGCATTACGAGACGCTCCTTGGAATACACGATACCACCGCGTCCGCTGACAAGATCTGGTCCAACTTGGCTCGCTACATTGACAGCAGCAGCAGCAGCAGCCCTAACGGCAACAGTAACGACAGTATTGCCACCATCCCGCAACAGCCGAGCTGTCTGGACTGCAGAGCTCTGCTTCACATGCAAGAATACCTGGCCAAGGCATTCTGCACGCCTCCACATCCCCTCGCTGAGCTTATGAGCCAACTTGTTACGGCCTTCAGGGCCACATACGGCGGAAGCACCACAGCACCAGCACTCGTACTACCGCACGCATTACTAGAGGTCCGTTACTACACAAGTAGGCTGTACCGAATCGTACGGGCCCTGTTCCCCATCCTACCCCCAGAGGGCTCCACCATAAGGCTTGACCCCGACGAAGATGGACAGGACAGGATCGTTGTGACGTCATCCTGCATCATCCACACTTGGTTGTTGCCTCACCTATACTCCCCCTTGTCCACCCTATACGTGCTCTGTGGAACACAACACTCAAGTGCCTTTAATCATGGTGTTGGTTCTTTGAACCTAAATCCATGTAGTGATCTTATCGCCGGGGATTTTCTTCAAGCTTCGGCAATGCCACTGTCCTTCACGTCTGTCCAGCCGCAGTACTCCTACCCGCTCCCTCCTCAGTCTCTGTCATCTAACTTGATGCTCACTTCTTCCCAGTTGGCGTTGATACATCCTAATGAACTCCTCTCGCCCTCGGGGTACAACAAGAAAATGTCATCATCGACAGCAAGGGATGCGTCTCGTCGTCTCAACTCCATGTGTCATCCGCTCCTCACCATCACTGGCAGCCCCGCAGACGACGGCGTCTACTGGCGGAACCTCTGTGCCTGGAACCTGCTCTCTGATGATCAAATCCTGGACAGACTCGAGGTGGAAAGTTCCTGCCGTCCTGAGGGTTCTCCTTCTATAGAAGAGCAACACTTCTTTGGCGATGACATAGACAGTCACAAAAAGAAGAAGAGGAAAGGAGAGCGTTTTGAAGAGGCTATCGAAGTGTTCCAGCTTATCAGCACGGCCTTTTTGCCTCGAGCCAAACTGGCCATCGTGCAGCAGACCTTCAGGATCATTAAGCGGGTGAGTGGAAGGCTTCTCTTCGGTAAATGGGACGTAGGTAAGAAAAGGAAAAGTTTATGTAGTTTTTTCTCAACGATTAAAGCTGGCGGGGTCTTGAATGGAGGGTCCACGACGCTGAGACATCGCACAGATGATCCACAAAGTGGGCTCCACAGTGGAGATGGACCCATATATTCAAATTTACTCTTCCACGTACTCTGAGAATTGACGGCAGTAGAGCTCACCCTGAAATGATGGAAAGGAGTACCATTGACTTACGGTAATTACATTAAGGTGGAAGATGCACATTTCGCATCATATTAGTGAAACATGAGATAGATATTGGGCCTCGCTAACAGCACTGGGTTTAGAACTCACCTTTCCTTGTGTCACCGGTCGCTATATCTTAGTCAGGGTCAGTGGCATAGCACAACTTGCTAACGAATGCGTTTGCACCATGAATCAAACTCCCAACACTGAGTTCCAATAAGGTTGTTGATGAAAGATTACAGTAGTACTACTAATACCTGGAAATAATTTATTATTTGAAGCTTTTATAATCTAAATTTATAATATTTCTTTGCTATGTTAGTAACGGTAGAATTTGGTGTCATCATTGAGATGTCGAGATTGTGTAAAATTTTAGCTGATTGTGAAGATACGAGAGGCTTGTGTTGTTATATGCATCGTCGATCCGTTTATAAACATTCTATAACTGTAATATTATCCGCCCCTAACTCATTTCATTCATTGTCTTCCCACAGCCGGGAGGACATCGACTCAGGCATCTGTTAGAACATCAACTCTAGATAGACGTGTGTTAGGGTCCCGGGTCGCACGGAGTCACAGCTCAAATAGCGGGGTGAACATTATTTATGTTGATGCTACTATGAACATCACCCTTTACTACCTCTCCTTTTCTCCCTCATCTTGAATTTACTCGGCTGTAATTTACGTCATTTGCATTCTATGTTTAGTTCAGATTTACTTTTGATCATCTCAGACTCTTTTAAATTCTTCCAATAGTCGTTGCCCTTACGCATACACACACAAGCACAACAAGCACACATTTTCACACACCGGTCCTAACATTTCTCTTTGGGGTGGCTAATAACCGCCTAGTAGCGCTTTTTCATGCAACCTTTCCATAAGACTCCTCCTTTTCCTTCAGTCCATTTATGCGGTTCTCATGCGTGAGATTCCCTACACTGAGCGTAAGATCTCATGCGTGGGATCCCCCGTTCCTGTCTCGTTCAATCTTACTTCTCAGTAGGTGTTGGGGCGCATTGCCACCGATACCTTGAGGACGACTGCGAATCCTCGGGGCTCTAAAGCAGGGAAGTTAGAGTGTAATCCTCCTAGCTGCCACTCGGGGAGTGCTGGGATAAGATTGCCTCAGCACCTTAGAAGTTCTTGAGCCTTCTGCGGCACCCGTGCATACCTTAGACATTCGTCACGTAGAGGACATTGTCTTTACGCAGTAGTAAATCTAACTCGAACATGAGATTTTTTTTCACTTATTTGATTCGGCACTAGTTGCTGGTCAGACGTTGGGCGCCAGAAGGACGCTGACTCCAGTGCACTAGAAAGCCTAGTCACTCTTATGTATCCACTTCCGTTCTAGAAACCCCGCTCACTTTCCGTTTAGAAATAGTTTTTCTGAGTACCCTAATAACTGAAGGCTTCTCTCTTAGTCAACATCCTCAAATATTGTGAATTTGTTTCTTATCTACTTATAGAAAAAAAACTAAGTAGTAACTATCGATATATTTGCTATGTTCACTTGGAAAATCAAATTGGTGAGTGCCTACTGAAGTCGTCCAACCACCACTTTTGGTCCCCTCCCCTCACCAATTGCAACTATGTCCCATTTCTTCTGATGCTGCTCAAATACCGCTAGCCCCCTCTCTTCATCCCCCAGATGGTGTCGGGGTATGACAGCTCTTCCAACGGCGTGTCGCTAGATGCCATCTTTCCAGTGTTCGTGTATGCGGTGGTCCGGGCCAGGGTGCAGCGACTGGGGGTTGAAATAAGGCTCATGGACGACCTGCTCGAGCTGGACTTCAAGCGTGGCGAGCTTGACTTCATGTACACTAACCTCACCGTGAGTTTACTTTGTCCTTACAACGTTGCCTAGTCCGGGGGTTTCTGTTGCCTAGTGAGTCGTGATCACGGTATTGTTTTTATTTGTCCAGTTTCTAATATTACGTGACTGTGTGTAGCTGCTGCCTTGTTCATCACATGCCACGTACGAAATAATGTTAGCTTTGATTCCGTTTGGTATGCGTGTGATTGCATGAGAGGAGTGTGAGGTCCGCTTGCCGTTGGCCACCTCTATTCTGGCAGGTATTGGCCTTGCGTCTGTATCTGTATACAGATACAGATACTAGGCCGAATCCCCCAGAAAGGGAAGTGGCGGACGCAAGGCGCACCTCACACCCTCATACACTCACACAACTTAGCCTTTTTGTGCTAAAAGGTTCGGCCGGTAACCTCGTCTTGCTGCTCGACAGTGAAAGCTGTCGAGCAGCAAGGCTCGACAGCTTTCACTGGTGTAAACCCGCTGCATCATGATGGCCGTTCCCCCCCTCCCCACCACCCACCCACGACCATCCCGAAAACGTGATGCCAAGGGCGGGAAAGCACATCAGAGCAGCGTCAAAAATCAACCTCTCACACCCATTCTCCACTCACGCCTGTTCATTGCACGCTCTTTCGCCACTCCCACATTCAAGTCTCTCTTTCCCAACGCCTGCTTCACACCATCCATCCACCCAAACTTCAATCTACCTCTAGGCCTGCGACCATTCTTTCCCCCCTCAATCACCCTTTTTACGAATTTCCCTTTCTCCAAATCTCCCTTTTAACCAATCTCCCTTCATCCATCCTCACCATGTGCTCGGAACATCTCAGAACACGCGAATCCACTCTGTCCTCCAACTTTTTCACCTGTATGGTCCCGTTTATTGCAGGCTGCCTACTACCACATATGTCAAGAATCCCCTCCGCATCCTCCTCCCTCCTGAGGGTGTTCTCATGCGGCCGTGGTTTCCTCCCACCACATGTCAAGACTCAAACTGTCGAGGGTATTATGCATCCTCCATCACAAGTCTGACCTCAACCTCTCAAGACTACATTCCAGCCTCGAACTCACTAGGATAGTCTGTAAAAGGCTATATTGTACGACTCAAGCAATTATTTGTTAGATTCTGGCTGATGAATACGTATGTGAATATGTTAAAGGTATCACAACATGTAGAATAGTTTATCATTCTGCGTCTCTGTTTCTCGTGCGAGCCGTCAGTATTGATGGTTTTGGTTCAAGTGCATATCATTGTTTTGAGTACACCCTGTACTAGATGGAAGCAAGTAGCTTCCATCTAGCTACTTGCAATTGCTGGGTCCTACCAGGGTTTGGGTCCCTGTTCTATGCAAGTTGTACCGATTGGTGCTGCAGATGTTTGTTCCCTATTTTGTAAGCCTAACTTGATTTACCTCATTAGCGTTCGATCATTCATGCAACTTACAACCTGTGTACAATAATCCGCCCTGGATGTTATAACCATCACATGCATGCTAGGTATCCTAATGGTTGCTTTGATAATGTGTGCAAGTGCATGCTTACTTATAGCAAGGGCAGCCTGTATAACGCAATACTCTTTTAAGGAACGTAATGGACGCTTACTTTCTGTGATGCAGGCTCACTTGATGTTCTCTTCGCTCACGAGGCATCGTCTAATCAAGCTGAAACAAACCATTAATCAGTAATATTACCCTGGCAGCTTAATCAACTATCCCATGCTAAGAGAAATCCACGTTTAGTTGGGAGCTGGTAGCTATTAGCTGGCTAGTAACAACGCATCAAGACAGTGTACCTTGACTAGCGCTGGTGGAGGGCATCCTCGGTTGGCCGCTGATGTCATTGCTGCAGCACCTTTCGCTCGTAAGGACTTGAGTGAGCAACTGTGTAGGATAGGACTACAATTTGATTTTCTTCACGTCGAGAATAGTGATTCTGGTGATCTAGTAACTCCCAGTGGTCTCTGCTATTTAATGTCTGTTTCAGAGTATATATTTTGGTACAACATTTAATCAATGAATAAATGTTCGATTATGGTCAAATTTAAAAGCTATCGAGTCTCTGGTACTGGACTTTTTGCTATTATCCGCTATTTTTAATCGAATATAAAATGTTGTACGATATTTCATGTCTAGTCAAATTAGTTTGAGTTGATTAGTTCTATGAGGATTAAACTGATGTATTGTTTATGACAGTGAGAGTGATTTAGAACAAGACTGGATTCGATGCAGCCTCGATATATTACGACGACCAGTTCCAATAGGTGCATTCGAGGCACCCCCAGGGCAGTTGGTGCACGCTCTGTCCACGTTACTTTTTGCTGTATCTAGACTAAGAAGCCCTTCCTTTAAAAGTAGCAGCTGGCCCAGGCTCTGTTGTCGTCTCGAATTTTGTGCTAAGCGGTGCCAGAAGGACGTTGACTCCAGTAGACTACAAACTTGCCACTCTAATCCTAAAATAATTGATATTTATATCTGTACACCATTTATATTTCGTAGAGCGAGGGCTTGCAAGGCTTCCTGTGGCGTGTTTGCGGCCGGAATATCTAACGAACGTACAGCAGAAAACGTAACGCATGGAGATAATTTATTTCGTGCTAAAAAAGGACAGAGATGCATCGGATTTAGTCTCCTTAGAATCTAATTTGCAATTTGGAAATTTTTTGCTTACATAGCGGGTTGGCGCGTAGCAGTCACTAGCATTTCTTTTACCCTCGGCGTTTCTGGGCTGGTCTTTAACCATTTAAGAGACCGGCCAGAATGTCTCACTCGGGGTCAGGTAGGCGCGAACCTACAACCTCTAGCTCCCAATGGACGTCTGTTGTGAGAAGAGCCCGACACGCCACCCACTCGGCCACCAAGCTGTATCTGTTAGGTTCACAGGCTGCACGGAGTCACGGCCCAGCTGAAGGGGTGAACTCCCTTATTTCCCTTCAAACACTTCTCTTCTTCAACCTTCACTATATCTAATTGTCTCTCCCATCTTAAATTTACTTGACTTATGTTTTAACTTATCTCTTTCTCCCTCTTGACCATTCTACCAATAGACGCTGAATACCGGTCCTAAACTGTATCCTTTTTGGGTAGTTGATGAGAGCCAAGTTGCGCTTTCTTTCATGCAACCTTTTTCTACTCCTTTGTCTTGTTCCATTCTTGTTGTTCTCATGCGTGAGATTCCCTACACTGAGTGAAGATCTCATGTATGGAATTGCCGTTTTTTGTCCGTTTTTCAGCTTCCTCTCAGCAGGTTAGCAGGTTTTGGGACGCATTGCCTCCGGGGCTTGGGATTGGGCCCTGCAAACTCTTCGGGCTTTGTAGCAGAGTTGCTTGAGTGACAACGCTCCCTGCTGCCACCCCAGGAGTGCGAGAACCATCTGTCCTCAGCACCTTAAGAGTGACTGTTCCTTCTGTTGCACCTGTGCCTACCTTAGACATTTACAGCGTAAAGGCCATTGACTTAACGCGGTAGTAAACCCAATCACTCTGATCTAAACTTAGTCTAGCTTGATGCAGCTCTAGTTGCTGGTTTGACTTTCGGGGCCAGAAGGACGCCAACTCCAGCACGCTAGAAGGCCTCGTCACTTCAATCTTATCTAGCGCCCTATTGTTTCCTCACCTGCCTAAGACAATATCCGGCCCCCGCTACAGAAAGAAATTTGACCCTACTCTCAGCTGGCTTTTAACCTGATCTTACAAATCCTGGTTTGCTACATTTGCTGAACTTCAACAATCCCGCCTCTCCCCCCATCCCTTTCCCCTATCATGACAAACAGATACCCCCACCTACTAAGCAACGGGATATATCCAGTTCGGCATTCGTGAATAGCGGATTTCTGTATTCCTCTTCGTCCGTCCGTAGTGCTCAGCTTCTGCACCCGCCAGGCTCAAGCAGGATACCACGTCCGTGCGTGATTATATGGGAGCGTTCGCGAGACAGCTTCTGTTTTCTAAGGGGTGTGGGTCAAATGTAGAGGCTGGCACTGGCAAGGAGATTCCTAACATGCACATGTCGGTGGGTATCCAGGCTTTCGGAATGTGTGCCGACCGTGGCT
This sequence comes from Gammarus roeselii, assembly GCA_016164225.1. Taxonomy (NCBI): domain Eukaryota; kingdom Metazoa; phylum Arthropoda; class Malacostraca; order Amphipoda; family Gammaridae; genus Gammarus; species Gammarus roeselii. The sequence continues at coordinate 4,810 of SDVV010000452.1, read as the reverse complement.
CCTCCACCGCAGGAGGAGCTGTGGCTAAGCTTCAACTCCTTCTTCTTCTTGGCCTGGTCTACACTGATCAAAGTTCATTGCCTAGCTGTTGCACGCATTACGTAGCCGAAACTGCGTTGCAAGTATGAATGTTAATCAAATTATCGATGTTTGGAATATCGATATTAGAAGGTTCTGGTTAGGGGAACTATCGAGACGAGGAGAATAGATTTTTGAAGTATCGATACGTGCAAGTATCGATGTTTAGAATGTTTATGTATGGTGTATCGATATATGAAGTATCGGTGTTTAGAATAACGATACATTTTTGTGAATGTTCCTACAGTACGATTTCCCGTGGTTTCCGATGGCGCTGTTTATTTTAAGCTTAGATTTAACCCTACATAGTTACCGGTACTACAGATTCAGACACTAGGTCAAATCCCCCAGAAATGGGGTGGCCGACACATTACGATGATGGATCCGTCCGGCCAGGAGATCCCTCAACACACACAACGGTCCATGAGTGAGGTCCGAGATGAGTGTTAGCAGCAGGGCAAGACAGTTAACTGGTTTCTCCTGCTGCATCATAGTAACCTGGTCTTCCCCAATCACGACTACCCCATTTCTCGACGAGGCGCCGAGAACGGGAAAGCACGTTAAGGTAGCGTCAAAACTCATCCATTCACAACCAATCTCCACTCACGCCTACCCATTGCACGCTACCTCTATACTGTCTCTCAAACACTTGCTTCACGCCATTCATCCACCCAAACTCCGGTCTACCTATAGGCCTACGTCCACTACCCTTTTCCCCAATCTCCCATCATCCGTCCGCATCAAGTGCTCGAACCATCTCGGAACACGTGTATCTACTCTGTCCTCCAACTTTCTCACGATTCCCGTTCTAATTCGAACAACGTTATTGTCATTGTTGATCCTGCCTCTCGGGCGTCACTCCAGCCATGCTCCTCAAACCTTTCCTCTCGGAAAAAATCAACCTTCTCTCGTCCCCCAAGTCTCAGCTCCGTAGAGCACAGTTGGGACAATTACCCCCCTCATACCTCTCTTTGCTTCCTGACCCATTTTCCTACAGCTCATCACACTCTTCAGTGCACCCAACACTTGACACCTTCCTTCCCTCGCAACTTCCACTAGGTAATGTATTGCGTAAGTCGTCAAAATAGGGAGACTTGAAACTGAGTCATCCCTGCCTATTATAAGCACGAAAATAATGATGTAAAAATAGTACATAATTCTCTCCACACTTTACGTTCACAGCTGTAAGTTCGCTAGACTCTCTGGCCTTGAACGCGTTACAAGCCTCTGCTTTCATCCTATAAATGGACCTAGCATTTGAACGCAAACTTTTCACTGAGAGATGGACCTCATTCCTGTTGCTCTTCGTGTGAGTGAGCTCTGTGAGGTGAAATGGTAGGGAGCATATTTCTCTTTTAATGTGATCGGTCAATATTTCTGGACTTGTTTAGCATCTCTGTCAATGTGATCAAAGGAGATGACGCAACCAGTTGCTCCTGTCGATGTGAGCGCGACATATGTTCCAACTCGCTGTTGCCACCTACATTCAAGTTGTCAAACCATGTCACAACCTGTTACTCTTTTGCCTCGATGTAACTAGAATGACTCGGCCTGTCTCAGTGTCACTAAAATATTTCACAATTGTTGTGTTCAAACCACCCATAAAAGGTGTGTTCAAGATGCACCATTGGTTCAGGTGTCTGCGGCTACTATACCCCACGGGCAGCTGGTGCACGCTCTATATCACATAAGTTATGCTGCATTTTATACTATGAGGAGCAATTCTTTTCTCCCAACAACAGCTGGTTCCGGCTGTGTAACGCTGTCTCAAATTTACCTGTATGAAGTCAAATCATATAGCCGTTCCTTAGAGATTTCTTACTCAGAAATTCGATCTGATACCTGATGTTTTCTATAGGAGTCTGTATCATTTTACAATTAGAATTGTTGGAATTAAATCTTGATTATTTGTTAATAAATCTTTATTCGACCTAAGAAAAGCAGCTGATACTACTTATTTTCGTGTGAACAGTTGCCAGGACTGTATACATTTGAACCTGTAATTATAAAATTAGTATGATGTAAGCCCCTTGTAAATAGAATCCAAACATTATATTATGGTTGTTGATTATGAGAAAAATAATTAGAACGGCCTCCACATAAAGTGTCACTGTTAATATGATTCAAGTATGACATGGTGAACGTTAGGGATATTTGAGCTACTAATATTAATGGTAATTTAAGTCTCCTCTCTTACATGCATTATTATCATAGTGTACGTATACACACATACTGATGGTTCCTCCTAAGCTGTACGGAGGCAGAATATGGCTCACATAGGGGCATCTGGCACCGTCTTTCCACCACCTCGAGACCGTGGTGTTTTACCAAGGCTTGAACTCACAACGTGCCGTATCAGAGGATTGCTATGCAGTCTGGTACGTCATCCACTCGGCCACCGCGGTCCACGATAGGGATATTAGCTACTAATATTAGCGGTTCGCGATAGGATATTAGCTAATAATATTAATAGTGTTTGGTGTTCCCTCCCATTGACTTCTAATTTTTGCGTGCGTGTTCTCAATGAGATCGAACTATTATTTATTTATCCTCTCCATGAGAGTGGCACTTCACTACACGTGGATGGTAGAACTAACTCATAGCTGTGTAGCTATTATATTACTTCACTGACTATATGTGGCTTGTTTAGTGCATAGTTACTAGTATCGTAGTATAAAGACGTTGAAAAACATATATTATAAAGTCGTGCAACTGGGCTTGTCTAAGTTGTGGTATCCATCTCACTGTAGTCTATTCTTCCCGTTTGATGTGCGATTGGTCCCATACCACATGACATGTGCATGTTGCCGTATTTTAGATTGGATGTGTCACCTGGTTTCAATAACTGGCATCTGTATATATGTGGTAGCTCGTATTGTTGTTCGGCTAGGAAGTGAACTAAGAAGTAATCACCAGTGTAGTCCGTACAGAATAATTATGGTAGCCTTACAAAATTTGGCAACTAAAGATAGAATTAGGATGATCAATTGCTAACTGTTCTCAGTACAATAACATACAAAAATAGACCTCCTATTGTGAACATTTCCAGTGACCTGATTTTGGACAAAGAACATTGACATGTTTCGTTGATGACCAAAGCATATCAGGGATGCGGGACACTACCGATTGCATGTTGTATTATCATAAGATATAATATACGAATGTTCTAATATAATTATTAATAATAACTTGTGCAGCTGTCATAGTATGAGAAATTTATTCAGCAAGCACTCGAATATTGTTTAAAATATTCGTAGAATTCTTGAATATTTTATAATTCTATTTAGCATATAAAGTCGGAAGCAACACTAGTGTGAGAACAACGCAATTAAGACTGCGGAATAGCGTGAAATATGCGCACTGTGAATGATATAATATCGTGAGAGATATAATCTGCAGAAGTTGTATTATTATAGGAAACATTTGCTGCAAACGCTGAAGTGTTTTGAAAAATGTACACTTAAAGTGCATGGATATTATGAAGTATTTATCCGTTAAGAAGACTAAAGTGAGAGGTTTTTGCTCATGACTGCACAGATTGGTATACGCTTTGACTGTACAATGAACTGAGTTAGTCTCTTCTTGGGGGAAACTTTGATCACATCGTTTCATTAATGAAGAACAGTTGACTCAATGATCCGTGCCCTACAAGGAGCTGGCAGAGACTCGCGTCGGTAGCTCCCGTAAACTTAGGCCTCCTTAAGCATCATCATCACGATAATTCATTTGCTATACAAGCGGGGTAAAAATAAAATCCAAAACTTTATAAACATTATATTATTCCTCGAAGATTTCCAAGCTATGCTGTAAATGGTCCTTAATCTGCTAGAATTTTATATAAATCTCGCACTCTTCCATCCATCTTGAGAATGTGGCTCAAGGTTACTGCACCACAAGACTTATTTTCCAGGAACCTCAATTAAATTTGATTTATTAAAATTGATCATGGTTGCAAGTGTAATTCAAATGAATTGTTCGAAGTTTTACATTACCCTTCTTTGCTCTTTATATTAGTCCATATTTTATTTAACCCACCTCTCCTGTTCTTGACCATCTTCCCAATATTCCTTTGCACATCGATCCTTAAATTTTTTCAATTCGAGTCGCGAACAACAAATCTTTAATGAACGTGCAATCGTTCTCAAAGCTTTTAAGTCTTGCTAAAAGTTTGCCATAAATCTGCAGGAATCGTTGAAAAAAAATCTCGCACGCGTACATCAACATTTATGCGCAACTCCCTCCTAGGCACCTGTTAGGTTCACGGCCGCAAACCCTACTTCCCCTTTAGACTCACCTCTTCTTTACTCCTCACTGTCTCCTTTTCTTCCCCATCATGAATTTGATTAACTTTTATTCACCATGTGCATTCACGATGTGCGTTTGAGGAGTGGATGCAGGTGAAGTCGGAGGTGGCTTGTGAAAGGTACAAAGAGAGGAGAAGAGAGGTGAAGCGGGTGTTGAGGAGAGCCAAAAGGGACGCTGATGCCAGGTGGGGCAGACGGTTGTGCCAGAATTTTGAGGAGAACAAAAAGATGTTCTGGAAAGAGGTGAAGAGGGTGAGAAAGGGAGAGACCGGGAAGGAGGAAGAGGTAAAAGATGAAAACGGGCAGTTGTTGTTGGAAAGTGGTAACGTACGGAAGAGGTGGGCCGAGTATTTTGATCAGTTGCTGAATGTCGAGGATGACAGAGAGGCTGACATTGTTGCTGTGGGTGGTGGTGCTCGGATGCCAGT
>SDVV010000451.1:0-31869 GCA_016164225.1 Gammarus roeselii | reverse complement strand
CACAGTTTCTCAAAAGGCTCCCAAAGGGTCTCAAGGGAGTCCCAAAGGGCCCCAGAAAGATCCAAGTGGACCACCCCAAATCCACCTGGTCTCCCAAGTCCCCCGGGTTCCCGAAACCCCGGGTCCTCGAGTCCCGCGGATCCCACGAGTACCTCCTCTCCCTGGGCCACCTCCTCTCAACCAACCTCGATACATATAATAATAATGATAACACATTCAAAATTTATCACCATGAAAAAAGGGCAGATAAATATAATAGAGCCCAAGCAAGAAGAAATAATAAAATACTAAAATAAAGTGTTAATGATCTATAAAATGAATAAGCATCCATCCACCCCAATGCTTCCATGTTCCACCGTAGCCGGGAGTAGAATTGTGCTTCCGTAGCCACTGCGTGTCGTAAAAGGCGACTAAAAGGGCGGAGCGAAGGGGCTAGGAATCCCGTTCTCTGCAAAACCTTTCCTCGAAGACGGCAAGACGAGCAGGGGGTGGGGAGGCACACGCCTCTCCGAACCCTATTGTTAGGGTCGCTGAATGTGCGTGGCTGTAGTACGAGTGATATAAAAAGGAGGGAGATTGGCGAGATATTTACGAGGAGGAAGTTTGATGTGCTGGCGCTGAGTGAGACGGGGTTGAAAGGTAAGGGCGGATGTGAGTTAGGTGTTGTAAGTGGAAGAAAGTCTGAGGTGGAGGAAGGTAGGGCACGAGAAGGAGTGGTCTTGATATTGATTGATCGGTTGGCTAGTAGCGCTACCGAATGGAAGGAAGTGACCCCAAGATTGATGTGGGTGGAAGTTAAGTTAGGCGTAGAAAGATGGGCATTTGTGAGTGCTTATGGACCTGGCAGCGAGAAAAGTGAAGAGGAGATGGAGCAATTCTGGACTGACCTGAGTGAGTGTATTGAGAGTTCTGGAGGTCATTTCAATGTAGTTGTACTGGGTGACCTTAATGCGAGAGTTGAAGATGAAATGGTGGAGAATGTAATAGGAAGGTATGGCGTTCTCGGTGGAAATGACAGTGGAGAAAACCTGATAGGTCTGTGTATGGAGCAGGAGTTGGTGGTCGGGAACAGTTTGTTCAAGAAGCGAGATATTCACGAGTACTCATGGGTAAGGATGGCCCACGGTGCAATGGTGGAGAGAGCACTGATGGATTTCGTGCTGATATCGAGGAGAGAAGTGGGGAGGCTGTTGGCTGTGCGGGTGTTGAGGGAGGAGGGTGGAGGAGTGTCTGACCATCTGCTGGTGGAAGGTAGATTAAGAGTGGAGCAGAAGTGGAAGGGCAACAAACGAATGGGAGGAGGAAGAGGTGTAGTGATGTAGAGCAGAGGAGTTTCAGCAGGCGTTGAAGGAAGAATATGACAAGGTGAGAGGACAGGATCTGAGAGATGAGGAAGAATGGGAGAAGTTTTTTTATTATTTGCTTTCATGTTCCACCGGAGTCCCAACGCGAAGTTAATGCAGACTCCCCCGTTGGGCGGTAATGGGAGACGTTAAGGGATGCGTTGCTGAGATGTGCGAAGAAGGTGTGTGGTGCACGCTGTGTGGGCGGGTGCAGGAGGAAAGGCTGCGAGTGGTGGAACGAGGAGGTCAAACTGGCGGTGGCACGGAAAAGATGTGCGTTTGAGGAGTGGTTGCAGGTGAAGTCAGAGGTGGTTGTGATTTGATTTGGGCCTCATTTCCGGTGGATTGTGAAAGGTACAAAGAGAGGTGAAACGGGTGGTGAGGAGAGCCAAAGGACGCTGATGCCAGGTGGAACAGACTGTTTGATTTGAGCCTCTTTTCCACCAGAGCCTCAACGTGAGTAATAATAGGCTCCGCCGTAGGGCGCGAAGGATGACAGAGAGGCTGACATTGTTGCTGTGGGTGGTGGTGCTCGGATGCCAGTTTAGGGAGTTTTGTTGCGGACATTACTAGGGAAGAGGTGCAGGAGGCGGTGGACGTGATGAAAGCAGGGAAAGCCCCTGGTTTGCATGGAGTTGCAACCGAGTGCCTGAAGAAGGGTGGAGTGACGATTGTCGAATGGTTGGTGAGGTTACTGAACTTGTGTTTTGCGGCAGGCGTGGTACCGAGTGAGTGGCGCAGTGCCTGCATTGTTCCGCTATAATGCTGCAACTCGAGAGGTATCAGTCTGTTATGTGTGGTTGGTAAGTTGTACGGGAGAGTGCTGATCAAAAGGATTAGAGACTGTACGGACTGCGCAATTGGAGAGGAACAGTGTGGCTTTAGGAGTGGTAGAGGGTGTACCGATCAGATTTTTGCAGTGTGACAGGTGTGTGAAAAGTTCCTTGCCAAAGGGAAGGATGTGTTCTAGGCCTTCATGAATCTGGAGAAGGCATACGACAGAATTGACAGGGAAGCGCTGTGGAGGATGTTGCGTTTGATGGAGTGGGCGGACATCTGTTGAAAGCAGTGCAGAGTTTCTATGCAGACAGCCGAGCATGTGTCAGAGTGGGGAGCGAGGTGAGTGATTGGTTCACAGTGAAAGTGTGACTGAGACAAGGCTGCGTGATGTTTCCCTGGCTGTTCAACCTTTATATGGATGGAGTGGTCAGGGAGGTGAACGCGAGTGAGCTGGGTCGTGGCTTGGAACTGTTGGAAGCGAATGGGCGGAGTTGGCAGTTGAGCCATTTGCTGATGATACGGCCCTGGTTGCGGATTCGGAGGAGAAGCTATGTAGGCTAGTGTCCGAGTTTGGTTGAGTGTGTGAGAGGAGGAAGCTTCGAGTGAACGTGGGTTAGAGTAAAGTAATGAGATGCTCGAGGACTGTCGATGAGAGCAAAATTAGTGTCACCCTAAATGGAGAGCTCTTGGAGGAAGTTCAGTGTTTCAAGTAGCTGGGCTCCCGTGTGGAGAAAACTGAACTAGTGGAAACTGAAGTGAAGGCGCGAGTGAAGGAGGGATGTAAAGTGTTGGGTGCACTAAAGATGTAATGAGCTGTAGGACATTGGGGATGGAAGCAAACAGAGGGCTGTATGAATGATTGATTGATTTGGGCCTCATTTCCACCAGAGCCTCAACGTGAGTCATAATAGGCTCCCCCGTAGGGCGCGACAGGGCTGTATGAGGGTGTGGTTGTCCCAACTGCATTCTACGGAGCCGAGGCTTGGGGGATGAGAGCAGAGGAGAGAAGGTTGAATGTTTTCGAGATGGAGTGTCTGAGGAGCATGGCCGGAGTAACGCTGAGAGACCGGATCACCAACGACGTGGTTCGAATCAGAACAGGTATGGTGAAGAAGTTGGAAGACAGAGTGGATTCGCGTGTTCTGAGATGGTTTGTGCACATGGAGAGGATGGATGAAGGGAGATTGGTGAAAAGGGTGATGAATGCGGAGGCGAGTGGTCGCACGCCTAGAGGTAAACCAAAGTTTGGGTGTATGGATGGTGTGAAGCAGGCGTTGGGAAGCTGCTCTGATGTGCTTTCCCGCTGTCGGGATGGTCGTGGGTGGGAAGGGAGGGCCCGGCCATTATGACGCGGGGGGGGGGGGGGTTAAACCAGTGAAAACTGTTCCGTCGGGACGACGGATTCTCGGACTGCACTCGTGACCCAGTGTATGTTGAGGGGGTACCGGCCGGACCCTTTGCACTAAAGGGCTAAATTGTGTGAGTGTGAGCGTATGAAGGTGTGAGGTACGCCTTGCCGTCGGCCACCCCCCTTTCTGGGGGATGCGGCCTAGTGCCTGTATCTGTATTCGAAAGAATAAAATAATGTGTTAGTGATACATAAAATAAGGAATCATCCATCCATCCCAAACGCACTTGAATTAGCCATCTTTATGTCGGGATGGTCGTGGGTGGGGGGGGCCCGGCCATTATGACGCGGCGGGGGTAAACCAGTGAAAACTATCGGGCCCTGCTGCTGACAACGGAGCCTCGGACCGCACTCGTGACCCAGAGTGTGTGTTGCGGGGTTACCGGCCGGACCCTTCAGCACAGAAGGGCTGAGCTGTGTGAGTGTGAGCATATGAGGGTGTGAGGTGCGCCTTGCCGTCGGCCACCCTCCTTTCTGGGGGATGCGGCCTAGTGTCTGTATCTGCATCTGTACTACAAAATCTGACCGCCTCTACAAACACGTCGTATTTCAAGTCTACGTGCTCTCACTCAGCTGAAGACTTGGTACTACGGACACCATGCTGTTCGTAAGATTGTAGCACGATCCACATACAATGCCAGAGACATGTCCAGCAGTCGAATTCGGCTGGATCCCTGAGAATAAGAGGAAACGAGCTTGCAGATTCTCTTGCTAAACTGGCGTCTACCCATCAAGAACAATCTATCACCATACATTACCGAGACCGATTTGGACCTCATTTCCACCGGAGTCTCAACGCAAGTTATCACACGCTCCCTGGGTTTTGCCATGACTCACGTTGAGGCTCCGGTGGAAATGAGACTCGAATCAAATTCGATGGTAATGAGATCCAAATCAGAATCCTGTCTGCCAAAGGTAATGACTCGCGTTCAGATACCAGCAGGGACTGGACATCAGCTTCCAATGCGTGTACTGCGACAACGAACGACTCAATACCACAAGCTGAACGGTTGCTGATATCGAGGTTATTCTGCATTTCAACTGAAACAACAAAGGCGTGCTATCGGTTTCAAAGAACATGTTAGCAAGAAAAAACTTATTTCACTCAGATTTACTCTTGTTACTACGATTCGAGAACCAAGGCACAACCCTAACCCCAAACGTCATCACAATCCATTGTCTGCTTGATATTAAGAGCGTTCTCTCTTTTCTTCCTCGTATATGCATTGGCCTCCCCTTTTACGCGTAGGTTCTTCTTGGATACCTGTTTCTTCTCAAGCTTCTCAACTTCCTTTATTGCTCTCATCTTGAAATCTTTCGGGTGCACTGACGTGGCGAGCGTTGAGAAGCTGTAACAGCTGAGGCGGTCGTCGTCTTGCTTAGTAGTCTCCAACAGTTCAGCAAGACTCGGGGGCACCTCGCCCTTCTCCCTAGCTTCTTTGCGAATCCTGGACGCTTCGAGCAGCTTCTCCTTCATAGCCTTCCTTGTTTCATCGTCGAGCTTCTGGCCAGTTTGGCTTCTCCTGCTCTTTTTAGACGTTTTGCTTGTGGTTGACTTTCTGTCTGAACTGTCATCAATAGTATTGAGAGGGAGGGACACCGCACCGATTACTTTACCCTCTGGCACGACGTCTAAAGAAAAACCAGTAGCCTGGTTGCTATTATGGAAACATTCGGCGGTGCAAATTTCATTAGGACAGCAATTGAGATTACTCATTAAACTCTGTTCCTGTTTCAAATTCTTCATGCTCTCGAAATACATATTCATTGTGGCATTGAAAGTAGCCTCATTTGCGGGGTCAATTTTATCTTCTTTCATATCTGCAGAATTATCTTTCTCTGCTAGATTTCCTTTATCTGAAGAGATATTGATATGACTATCTTCATCAACATTTGTTTCAATGTCTTCTTCCTCGTCAGTGTCTTTCTTTTCATCTGTGTCATGTTTGCCTTCACTGTCGTCATCATCATCTGTTTCGAATTCGGTAATCTCTTCTTCATTCTCCTTGCTCACTTGGCTTGGCCCCTCCTCGCCTGCCGCCTCCCGCTGTCTTCTCAACACTTCGTCAAACTCGCCCACTTCGCTCTTGTACCCGCTCGCCATCACCTCTTTGTCGAGGTCAAACACCTTCCTGTGACGAAACACAACAACTAAATGATACATAGTTATAATACTAAGAAAAAGCTGCAGGAGGCTGTAGGGCTGACGAAATGCGGCCGAGGGCCTAAAGAGTGTTGGCGAGGCTACTAAATTCATTTGTATGGGCGTGGTAAAGGTGTGCGGCGAAGTGCTTGCAGTGTTCACCTCTATAAATCTAAAGGAAATAGAAGTGAATGCAGCAACTCTAGAGGCATTAGTTTGTTGGGTGTGGTGGGTAAGTTGTACGGGGTAGTGCAAATCCAGCAGATTATTGACTTCGGATGGGGACAATGGAAAGAAACTGTGAGATGGTGTGCAAATAAGATTTGGAAGAGACGAGTCTAGTAGTGCCTTGTAAGGGAAAGTATGTGCCCTGGAACTGAATGAACTGGAAAACGCTACGGGTCGACATGAAGGCATTGTGGAATGTGTTGCGTTTGTATGGTGTGAGCAGAAACTTTCTATGATCGATTCAGTTATTATGTTGGCAGCAGAGCATGTGTCAACGTAAGGATATGAAAGTGGGATTAAGACACGGTTGCATTAGGTCTCTCAGGCTATCCAATCTCTACATGGATGGAGTAGTCAGGAAGGTGTAATGGGTCGAAGTACAGAGGTTAGGGACAAATGGGCAGTTAGCAGTTGCTGTTAGCAAATTCGAAGAAGATGTATGGGCTACTGGCGGAGTTTGGTAGAGTGTGACATGAGGAAACCAAGTTGATGAGGATAATAGCGACGTAATGACATTATCGAGGAATGATGCGATTAAATTAGATTAGAGTGACGCGGCTTTCTAGCGCCCTGGAGTCATCGTCCTTCTGGCGCCGGAAGTCAAACCAGCAAACAGCGCTGCATCAAGTTAGTCTTTGTTTTTCTTCTTTTTAAATGTTCAAGTTAAGGTTTCCTACTGCGCAAAGTCAAAGTCCTTTACGCGGCGAATGTCTATGGTATGTACGGGTGCCGCAGGAGGTACAGGAACTCCTAAGGTGCTGAGACCATATGGTCTCAGCACTCAACGGATGGCATTAGGGAGGAATAACACACTACCTACCCTGCTTCAGAGCCCCAAGGATCCGCAGTAGTCCATAAGGTGCGGGCTACGCGCTCCAACACCTGATGAGGGGGAAGATGAAGAAGAGACAGAAAACGAGAATCCCATACATGAGATCTAAACTAGGTGTAGGGAATTTCACGCATGAGAACAGCAAGAATGGAAAGAAGAAGGAATAGTCGTAGAAAAAGGTGGCATGAAAGAAAGAGCGCAACTTGGCTGTTATTTGTCAGCCGAAAGAAGAAAAGTTAGAACCGGTATGTGGATGATTGAATGTGTGTGTGTATGTGCGCGTGTGTATGTGTTTGTGTGCAGCGACTATTAGGAGAGTTGTTAAGAAGGAGTCTGGGACAAGTTTAAGGAAATTTGAACTAAACATAAGATGCAAATGAGGCAAATAAAAAGTCGAGCAAATCAGGATAGGTGAGAAAAGGAGAGATAGTAAAGGGTGAAGAAGAGGGGAGTCTGAAGGGAAATAAGGGTGTTCACCCCCCCGGTTGGGCCGTGACTCCGTGCGGCCCGTGAACCTAACAGATGCCTAGGAGGGGGGAGGAATGATGCGAGCGGAATCAGTATCAGCCTAGATGTAGATTTGATATGAGCCTCAAATCAAAATCTACGTTTAGGCGGACATAAGTGTTACTGTCCAGAGGCAGTTCAGCATTTCAAGTACATGGGATAAATTTGATCTGAGCCTCATTTCCATTAGCGGGAAGGAAGGGTGTTAGGTATTTATGATTTGGACCTCATTTCTGCCAGAGCCTGAACGTGAGTCATCGCACGCTCTCCCGTAGGGCAGGTGTTAAGTGTTGGGTGCACTGGCGAGTGTAACGAGCCGTAAGAAATTGTGTAGGCAAGCAAAGAAGGATGTGACGGACGAGAGCGGAAAACATAAGAAGATTGAATGTCTTCAGAGGTATGGACGGAGTGACGCTGAAGGATTGGATTAGTAATGACGTTGTTCAAATAGGAACAAGAATGGTGAAAGACATTATATTCACGTGTTCTGCGGTGGTTCGAGCACATGGTGACGATCGATGAGGGACGACTGATAAAAAGGGTAATGAGAGCAGATGTCAGTGGACGTAGGCACAAAAGTAGCCCAAAGTTAGGGTGGAAGGATGGCGTGAAGCAGACTTTGAGGGCTGAGACATCAGTTTGAAGATAGAGAGAGCGCGTGCAATGGATAAACGTGATTAGATTAAAGGGTATTTCTACACCGGAGCTCTGACGCGGTCCTCATGCGCTTTCCGTTGAGAGTCTCGTGAAAAAATGGGATAGACGTGAGAGGGGAGGGGCGGCAATTATAACGAAGCAGGGTTAATCCAGCGAGAACTTCAAGTTCCCGACACTGATGTCAGCCCTCATTTTACAGAAACGTGTTGAGGATCCTGGCTCAACCTTTCAGCGCTTAAAGGCAAAGTTTGAGTATGTGTGGGGGTGACAGCACCCCTCTTTTGGGGGGTTCGTTCTTGCGTCTGTATCTGTGTAATATGTATGAAAAGCAATTGTGTTCAATAAAAAATACATTTGGCCACAATTCGCATCCTTTGGAAGTAATTGATGTTTGAATTTTTCCAGTCAGAAACACAATTTTAACAACACGACATTCAGTTGAAAAACAGTTGGAAGTGTTTTTAAAATTATGAAGTATGAAAAATTCTCTCGAAATAAATTTTCAGTTCACAATTCATAGGTACCGACACTGGCCGGACCCCCTCACAGTGCGAAAGGCGCACCTAACAGTCTTCTCATACACCCACACAATTTAGCCCTTTTGCGCTAAAGGGTCCGGCCGAAATAAGCCCGCAACACACTCTCCGGGTCATGAGTGCGGTCCGAGGTCAGTATCAGCAGCCGGGCTCGATAGTATAACTGGTTTACCTCTGCCCCCCCACAAATCTCGTCTCTCAACGAGATGCCAACGGCATGATAGCACATCAGGGCCGCGTCAAAAATCATCCATTCACAATCATTCTCCACTCCCGGAAAATCATTGCACGCTCTCTCGCTACCACACTCAAGTCTCTCCTTCCTAACGCCTGCTTCACACCATCCATCCACCCGAACTCAGGTCTCCCTCTAGGCCTACGTCCACTCGCTTCTACTTTCAACATCCTTTTCACCAATATCCCTTCCTTCATCCTCACCATGTGCCAGAACCATTTCAGAACACGCGAATCGACTCTTGTCCTCAAACTTTTTCACCATCTTCGTTCTAACTCGCACCATGTCGTTATTGATCCTGTCTCATCGTCACACCAGCCATGCTCCTCAAACACCACATCTCGAAGATATTCAATATTCTTCTCTTTTATTCTCACCCTGCAAGTCTCAGCTCCGTAGAGCACAGTTGAGACAACTGCACCCTCATACAGCGCTCTCTTTGCTCAGTGCACCCAACACTCGACACCCTTCCTTCATTCGCGACTTTACTTCAGTTTCCACTAGTTCAGCCTTCTCCACATCAGAACCCAAATGCTTAAAACCCTGAACTTCCTTTAATAACTCTCGATTTAGGAGGACACTAATTCTTCTCGCATAGACATTCCTAGTGCATCTCTTTACTTTTCTGTTGCCCACGTTCATTTGAAGTTCCTCACTCACACACTACCAAACTCAGATACCAGCCTACACAGCTTCTCCTCTGAATCCGCCAGCAGTGCCGTCTCATCCGCTTACAGTAACTGGCTCAACTGACAACTCCGCCCACTCGTTTCCAACAGCTTCAAGCCACGACCCAAAACACTTGTGCTCACCTACCTGACCACTCCAACCATGTAGAGGTTGAACAACCAGGGAGACATAACGCAGCCTTGTATCAGACCCACTTCCACTGTAAACCACTCACCTCGCTCTCCACTCTGACATCTCTAGAATCAACATTAAAATTCTGAACTGCTTTCAACAGATTTCCGCCCACTCCATACACATTTCATAGCTATTTCATAGCTCGTTCATATTCGTTTACTCAAAGAAGCCCACAATGCTTAGATAGTCAAACATACCGGACATCTTTATCAAAATCCGGGGCGAGTTCGCTCTCGTAGCCGAATCTCCTCTTGAAGAACGTGATGACGCACTGCACATCGCGGTCGAAGTACCTGAAATACAGACTAGATTAGAGAGATTGAATTTACTACTGCATTCAGTCAATGTCATTTACTCTCGAATGTAAAACGCGTGGATAGGTGCCGCTGGAGGTACAGTAACTCCAAAGGTGCTGAGGCCCTATGCTCCAAGAGCTGCTCAGGTGACAGGAAGGGGTGTTCTCACTCGACTTGCCCTGCTTCAGAGCCCCCAAGGATTCGCTGTCGTCTTTACGGTCTCGGGGTAATTGCGCCTCAAACCTGCTGCACACACTCCATAAGGAGGGGGGAGAGAGTAGAGGGTGGAGATTAGATTAGAGGGTCCATCTCCACCGGGGCTCCGACGCGAGCCTTAGTCAGCAGCCCCGTGCTGCAGGCGAAGGGTAAAGACGAGGAGAGACTAAAGGGAAATCAGGGTGTTCATCTCCCTGTTGAGACGTGACTCTGCGCGGCCCGTAAACCAAATAGGTGCCTAAGTGGGTTGTGTACCTGAAATACAAAATTACAAATAACATAATACGGGCATTTTCCCAAATGGAGCATTAATTGATTCACATTTCCTGTAGTTAGGTTGGAGGCGAATACCTCGGTTCAAAACAATAGTAACCGCTCAAGCATAGTTCAGTGAGAGCTAATAGCAACATTGAACTGGAATTTGATCGCTACCGAGAAAAAAATCCCTGAAACAAATGGATGAACGTCATCAATGTCAAAAATTGAAGACCCTGCCGATTAATTCCACTGCACACACTAAGTTGATGCTCCTAAATATGAGGTTTAATTCAATATCCTGCATTATTTCATCAACAGGAGACTTTTAGTGAATGCTGTGGAAATTATGCCAAAATTAACCATCAGAGAAGATTTACCAGGGCAAAATGTTGCTATCGTAAGCTCGTTAACTTATCCTATATTAATATCAGTTAGAAGTGTATTGTTCAAATTTCTAGAATCCGTAATGCTGATAAACCCATAACTGGAAAGATTGTTTCAAGTTGAATTTTATTGTTCACTCAAGATCAAACAACTTCTTGTACTTGACTCCTTAAGAGAGGCTTTTAGACAAAACCTTGGTTGGAGAAACGGAAATAAAATTTACTAATAGGAGAGACAAAAATTACATCAATCGCTTATGCATGGGCCGCACATGGGTAACTCACATCCATGTGATGGAAGTAGTCATGGGACCTTCCGAGCCATCATGTCCTTGTTGCCACCAAGTGTCAATCAGCGTGAAACACTTGATGGAGTGCAACGCACTCCTGGTGGACGAATTTTATTGTAATCCCCTAGCAAATTGCGTAACATACTCCCTGACACTGACCTCAACGACAGCTAAAAGCAAATCGCTTTCGGTAAACATACCGGCCTATAATGGAGCAATCAAGACTGTTTCTCCACCCCACAATGTGAGGGGGTACAGTCATAAGAGCGCATATAAACCATGACCTGTTCGTATAGCTACGTATCAACCCATTTTGTTCAAGTATTACTCCTGTATACTACAGCGTGCATATAAATGTACCAGTGGAAATATCAGGTAATTTTAATTTCGATAGTTATTGTTAGAATCGTGCTACCGTAACCCATGCGTGTCATAGATGGCAACTAAAAGAGGAGCTCAGTAGTCGGAGTTAGAATCGTGCTGTCGCAACCCCTGCGTGTCGTAGAAGGTGACTAATAGGGGCGTAGGACGTTGGGGATAGAAGCAGAGAGAGAGAGGGTGTAGTTGTCGCAACTGTGCTCTACAGAGCTGAGGCTTGAGAGGTGAGAGCAGAAGATGAAAAAAGTTTGAATGTTTTCGAGATGAAATGTTCTGAAATTGTTCGGATGGATGAAGGGAGGTTGGTGAAAAGGATGATGGAGGCAGAGGTGAGTGAATGTAAGCCTAGAGGTAAACCAAAGTTTGTAAAGATTAATGGTGTGAAGCAGGTGTTAGGAAGGAGACTAGAGTGTGGAGGTAGCGAGAGAGTGTGCAATGAACAGGCGCGAGTGGAGAATGATTGTGAAAGGATGATTTTTGATGCAGTCATGATGTGCTGTCCCGCCATTGGCATTTCGTTGAGAGATGGGATGGTCGAAGGTGGGGGGGTCCGGTCATCATGACGCGGCAGAAGAAAAACAGTCACATTGTTGGCACTGCTGCTGACACTGGTCTCGGACAGTACTCATCACACAGAGGGTGTGCTGCGGAGTCTTTCGGCACAACCCTTTAGCACGGGCTAAGTTGTGCGAGTGTACAAGAGGAGTGTGAAGTGCGCCTTGCCGTCGGCTACCCCCCTTCCTGTGGGATTCGGCCTAGTATCTGTCAAGTTAAGAGACCAATGCATCTCTCAAAGATGCCTGTGATGAGCACTGGTAAACCCAATGTAAACCAAGCAATCAAAACCCTGACCACCTTCAATCCGAAAAACAGTCACTATTTGAGCGCTGAGCCACTCCACAAGACTCAGGCCGCCCAAGATTCAGCTTACATGAGTCGGGCAGGAAAACTTTTTCAAGATGGCCTGCCTGCGGTGGCGGCGTCTGGCGTTAGCCGTAGCAAAAGTCACTCAACCCACCGTGTGTCATATCCTCGCCGATGGGGATGGCGTCGTGTGCATCGTCTCTACGGTATCCACGTGGACGCAGCCTGTGTGCTGCCGGGCCTCAGGCCCACTGATACTTTCAGGACACCAACAACCACAACACATACACTGAATTTTTTCCAGGGATAAGTGAACAATCCCCAACATTTCTCTCCTACAAAACATTAAGTTAACTTTACCCCTAACTCTAGTTCATGTCTCACATGAGGTCATCCCTGCATGCGTCTGGTTGGTGCGTTGAAGTGTCTTGAGGTACATGAATTCACTGTAAATAACAATATTCTGGTGCCAACAGTGATAATTATACAAGTGGCCATTTGTTAGGTGAAATCCGGGCTGAGCAAAAACGACAGAAAAAATACTCAAAAAAAATGCTCACGCTTTAACCAATGTTTGAAAGGGCTGTCACACGAGGCGAATATGGGAGATCACTCAAGTGTACAACACTTACATGAGAATTTCCACGCTAGGTAGCTAAGCAAAAAATCGTATTAACGATGACTTATTCTCTAATATGTTCAGGATTAGATTAGAGTGACAAGGCTTTATAGCGCGCTGGAGTCATCGTCCTTCTGGCGCCGAATGTCAAACCAGCAAACAGTGCTGCATCAAGTTAGTCTTTGTTTTTCTTCTTTTTCAATGTTCAAGCTAAGGTTTACTACTGCGCAAAGTCAAAGTCATTTACGCGGCGAACGTCTTTAGTATGTACGGGTGCCACAGGAGGAACAGGAACTTTTAAGGTGCCGAGACAACATGATCCCAGCACTCCCCGGATAGCAGTAAGGAGGAATAACACACTACCTACCCCTGCTTCAGAGCCCCAAGGATCCGCAGTAGTCCTTAAGGTGCGGGCTATGCGCTCCAACACCTGCTGAGGGGGAAGATGAAGAAGAGAAAGAAAACGGGGATCCCATGCATGAGATCTACACTAGGTGTAGGGAATTGCACGCATGAGAACAGCAAGAATGGAAAGAAGAAGAAGGAATAGTCGTAGAAAAAGGTTGCATGAAAGAAAGAGCGCAACTTGGCTGCTATTTACCACCCGAAAGGAGAATAGTTAGAACCGGTATGTGAATGTTTGAGTGTGTATCTGTGTGTGCATGCGTGTGTAGGTATGAGTGTGTGTGTTTGTGTGCAGCGACTATTAGGATTTAAGAAGGAGTCTGAGACAAGTTGAAGGAAATTTGAACTAAACATAAGATGCAAATGAGGTAAATAAAAAGTCAAGCAAATCAGGATATGGGAGAAAAGGAGAGATAGTAAAGGGTGAAGAAGAGGCGAGTCTGAAGGGAAATAAGGGTGTTCACCCACCCCTCCCCCGTGAACCTAACAGATGTCTAGGAGGGGGGGGGGTAATATATTCAGGAAGATTAGATCAAAAAATCCAAGTCCACCAGAGCTGATACATTGAATACTTGCAATAGATGTACGAAATGCCATGGTATTTGAAAAAAAAAAAACCTATTTCAAAGTCATGTGCGGTCTACTGTACTTATGTGTATTTGTATATTTTACATAAATATAATCAGCATTCAGGAAAATGTTAATTGAAGAGGCATATACCGACAGTTCTCACAAAAGACAGCAAAAAATATGCAGCAGAATGCATACTTTATGTGCTAATATATTAGGTGATAGCTTTCCCATAGATAAAGGATGTGAAGATAAGTGAGACGACTTATTCACAAAGGCATTGTGTAACAGCCCCATGAAGCTAGGGTTCAATGTTACTCAATACAAGAGCCTCTATGGCATGCTCACATCTGGGCGTTCTCGTGGCTGGTCGAAACCATTTGAGGGAAGTCGATGATGATGGGCTTATCCTCGTCAGTGACCATTATGTTGAACTCGTTGAAGTCGCTGTGTATGACGCCATTGTTGGCAAACTGCACGATCAGGTCCATGAGGTCGCTGTACAGCTGACTCGGATCCTCAAGATCTTTAACCTGGTGTCTGAGGAAGTGGATGCAATCATGTTAGAAATATCAGCACATGCTGTATACTTGGTTGTTATTGGTGTCTGTATACTTTGTTACCTGGATACATATAGGTATCTCAATGTCAGGTTAGAACTATCAGCAAATTCTGAATACTTGGTATTATTCTTCCAATTGTGGTATCATTCACACTCATTGATTTTGGAATTAAAATTTTGATATAACAAAAGAATGAACACAGGATCCTAACACCTTGATTTTGCCACATTTAAAGCAAAAGCCGATTGAATATGATAACTTCCAACTTGTTGAAGATATTAATTTGTAGTTATCAAGTCTCCTTAGATAGAAGAGTGATATGGGGGTAGAGGGCCTCTTCTCTCTGCCCAGAAGGCTACTGTTTGTTGCCAAGGCACGAGCTTGCAACATAGAGCACTAGATGCTGGGACTGTAGCTGGAAACACTATCCACTCGGCATCCACGGTACAAATATAGGTAGAAAATCATCTATCTGAACCCAAGTGATCACATAATAGCTTTCAAGATGTTCCTTTCATGAACATAGTCATTTTGAAACAGCTTGATGCATCACTATCAAAGATATAAAAAAATCAGTCAAACTACAACAAAAGAATATATATATATTTTAATGCAAACTCCAATCACTCTTTCAACATTCTAAGATAACTACACAACATCCCTTTGATGCAGTCTGTAATAATCAAGCTCTGAGTCTTTTCTGTGCTGCTCACAATTGGTATCCGTTGACAAGTTCCATCACAACACAATGTCTGTTGACGGCGATGGGCTGCGGCACTGGAAAGCCCCTGTTGTACAGGGCTTCCAAATAGGCAAACTCCTTAGCCGCAGAGAGGCGGCTAAGGTAGATCCAGGACATCTCGCGACCGCGGTGGTAGTCGCGCTTCTCCTTCAGCTTACGGAAAGATGTGCGTCCCAGCCTAGGCATTGGAAGTTTTGTCACTATTATAGACAATAGAATCATCTGTGGTTTAAAAAATGTTGTCAAGTTTAATTGTACAAAAGTACTCATGGGATGTTGAACAAATTGAGGACAAATTAATCATAAATTCATATTCAGTATGAGAGTTAGAACCAGGGATAGTTCATTTAAAAGGTATCTCAACTCCATATGGCAATACATAGTTACAAAATAAACAATATGTGTAATTAGATTATGCACCTTTCAATGCATTTTGGGGGGTTATAATTCATAGGTAGCTTGCTATATAACCAGTACACACTCTACAACAATATTTAGAACATTGAAAAGGATAAATGTGAAAATTAATGAATTGAAAAACAGAATTAAAAATCATTGTGCACTTTTCTTATTCAATGAAACATCTTATTTTAAAAATAAAGCTATTTTTTTCAACCACTACATCTCTGTTTGAATGTAGCTACTATTTGTTAGTTACCTGTGAATTTTCAAACAGAGCATCTTGTCATTTTCTCCGGTGACCACCAAGATGTCACTCTCCTTTCCCACGCCGATCTGACTGCCCACGCCCACCACCTTGCCATTCATGGACAGGGACTTCAAGGCCAAAAAGTCATAGCCACGGTTTGTGAGTCGGTAGCCGTCGTCTAACACCATAAAATAGTAAAGATGTTCAAGAAAACAAATTTAGTCTTAATTAACCATGCTGCTAGTAAGAAACAAGGGGCTTATCAACTTCTCTTTCATAGCATTAAATGGATGTGCAGACATCATCTTCCTTCAAACAAGAGGAGAGATATGAGTAAATTATATCAAGTAGATAGATAGATAGATAGATAGATAATAAGTAGACATTAATAACATATTTTTACATTTGTGCCCAAGAGGTTTCCTTGAACAGTAACTTAGCAGGACAATATAGTCATCTCTATTTGGTGACCTTATTGAGATGATATCTTAAAAAGCTGGTGGCTACTTATACAATTACTTCGGATTTGATGTTGGAATGGACAGTGCATCTATAATTCTATCCCAATTGACATTCTGGATATATAGAACTGGAGGGAAGAATTACTATTGGAAGAACAAATATTTTCAACTCAAATTCAAGCTTGACAGGCATTATGATAAAATTTGAGTTCACTACAAGCTTTGGACCGAGAAGCAAATTTATGCAACATTGAACAGTGTTCTATCAAACTTCTATTGAACACAAAACAATGCCAAAAAAATACTTTAAACCATTCTCCATGCGTTCATTTCCTGCACTGATTTCAAGTAAATTGAAAGCTACAGAACTCACAGTGTTTGCCACGCTCATAGGAAGCAAGGCGGTGCTGGCAGAGGTCAGCCCTCAACTTTTTGAAGACTCCTCCAGACCGAAGGTTGGCAATCTGGGCAACCAAAGGTCCAGGCACCAGTTCATGGTTCTTCATGCCCATCTCAATCTGGAAATCAACAAATTGTAGCTGATATGAATTTCTAGGCATAGCAATTTCATATGATTTTTTTTAGGCTACCAACCTACTTTTCCAGTCATGTTAACTTTCAAAACATGTGATAGTTATTAGCTATTGGATTACCCTCTCTCTCAGAGGCAGCCTTGTATGAATTCCATGTTTTTGGTTCTTCAAGCACAGAATTGCAGCATCAAATGAAAAAATAAAAACTTTTACAATTAATACCAAACTCCTAAAATCAATATCATCTCATTTGCAAATGAGTTAACTCTTCTAATACAACTTTTAAACAATAATAAATAAATCTTGATGCTTATAAAAATGCAAAAATCTTACAAAAAATTACAATTTCACTGGCAAGATATACTGTTGTGGCTTATCTATAAACTCTTTCATGTAGGATAAAGGAACCAGTAATGATGCTCAAGCAGCCGCGTGGTACCCAAATCTGGAATAGAATATTGTTGAGAGTTCAGTGTAAACTTGGAAGGTTGGATTGGATTACAATAAAAAATCTTTTTACACCGTTCTATGAAACATTTGGATGTTTTTTGTAGCTGACACTTTATTATTGGTTCTCAAGTACATTGCTCGCGATATTTTAGTTAGACGTCGTTCCACTTCAAGTCAGACAAAGAAGGTATTTTTGGACTGGAGACCCTTCAACTTTGCTTGTAGCTACTTGGTGTATCAGTAAATCCACAAGGAAAATGAAGATTACCAAAATATTAGATTGCTGTAACCTTTAGTTCCAGGAATAGAAGGTTGCCAAGATGTGACTTTTAACATTGTTTGCACAAATTGGCAAAGTTTAATTGAATGAATTTCAATAAATATTTGAGCTACAGCTTTTACTCAATTGTTATACTAAAACTCTTTGGTAGCTTTCTTGTTTTTGTCTTGTGCAAAATTCTTGCAGAATAAATGCTTGAAAAGTGTCCTTGAAAGTTGGCCTTTGACCACCAATAAAAAAAAGCCCATTCCATTTTTTCTCCATATAATTTCTCACATTATATAAAGCCACTTAAGAAATTGTTTTTGTTGGCATATGACCAGTATTAGAGGGATAGTGATGGGACGATACCAAAAATTTGGCAGTACGTCGAATGTGTTCTAGCTGAGGCGTCTGGAACTCACTCTGAGCATGTTTGTACTAATCAGAATGCAAAATTAATGCCGATTGATCCCAAACTTGAAATGTTAACAAAGAATGGCAAGAACTCATTAAATCATATTAGAAACAGTTATTCTGCTATGAAAATCTGCCATTTGATTTTGGTTCCAAATAGAAGTTTGCAAAGTCTGACTTAATATCAGCTGGTGTATTTTGGCTTAAATTGTTGGAAATGCATCTATTAGGTTCGCATATATAGTATAACCATTGCTCAAATATCAACTATTAATATGCTAATAAAGATTTCTCAATTTGCTTTATAACATAGCATCTATGAACTATGAGGATTCCCCACCCCACCCCCCTATTTGGGCAGCAAAATGTCAGACATGTCCCTATTTGACTCCAGGACTGGATAGAACAGGTCTTTGTTAGTAAGCATCAGCTACTTGTAGAAATTTGATACGGGCACAGCATCGTTGAAAATTATGCAAAAAGAACAAGTTTTTTTCAGGTAGCTACTTGAAAATTTTGGTTAGGAAAAATCCAAGTTCCACAAACTTTGATGCTGTGGCTAGAGTTTCCAATGAATTGAGGCCAAATTTGACAGTGATACCTTGAATATATTGTAGCTTGTTTCAAATGAAAGTTTTTGAAAAGAAATGCATACTTCTGTGAACATATACAAATACACAACTACGGAGAATCACCCTTGATGAAAAATACATTAGGGGTGATTCCCTCGATGAATTTTTCATCTGGGGTGATTCTCCGCAGTTGTGTATTTGTACAAAACAAATATTTTTGTTTCTTTGTTGAAAAGTACTTAAATTGAATTTTTCATACATATATATATTGTCATCTGGAAGTAAATGACCTGAAATCTGATGCCACAGCTAACTTCAAAATGTGTAGCTAATTTCATAATGACCCAATGTTAATACCACAGGGTGACCAGTCTAGGTCTTAGTGTAAACTTCTGTTTGACACCTAGGAGCAATTTTTTTCTATGATGTCTTCATATTAAGGTAACAATACCATGCCTAGCATGCCTTGTATTCATGTCAATGCAATTAGTTTGCTGTAGATGTAGAAAAATATGCTTTCTCATTTTACAATATTTTTTGTTAAATTACAGATTATTTCATCCCATTTGCTCATTCACTGATACTTCAGTCATAATTATTTAAGGATATGTAGAAATGACTTCCTGTGAAGTCTGTTTGTAATTATTGAAGATTTTTTTGTTCACACAATTCGGTGAAATAAATACATTCAATCATCAAGAATGAGTCTCATACTTCTAATTTCAGTTTCAATTATTGATATACATGGGAGGTGCGGAGAATCAGCCCATTCAATGCAGGGAATCATCCCAGGGCAAAACTTGCCGCATGTTATTTGTGAACAACTTTGTTGGTTGAGGATAGAATACTAAAACTTACAGTACTTCATGTTCATATTAGAAGCTATACACACAGTAGATATAAAGTTTTCAAGTTTTGTGCTTTTGAGGGAATCACCCCACTATGTGAGCAGTTATAAAAACAAACAAATTGGAGAATTTCTGTATTCATGGTCAAAGTTGAACTTTCAAAGCAACTTCTACAAGAATTGTACATGATTACCAAAATGAAAGAGCTACTCAAGAGCTTTAAAATAACATTTGAATCAAAGCTGTAGCTCAATTACTTTTTGACATATTCATTCAAACTTTGCAAATTTGCACAAAAAGAACTCAAAGGTAACAATTTTGCAACCAATTTAGAAAATCTTCATTTATCATGTGGGATTAACTGATACAGCAAGTATAAGCAAAATCAAAGAGGGTCAAGTCCAAAACTACATTTTTATGGCTGACTTGATGTGGGATGGACCTGTTTGTGACACAAACTCGTGCTGTATGCAGATTTGGAACCATGGCTGCCCGCTGATGTGGTGCTGTGTGATTCACTTCGCGGCTTCAAGAGGGCCCTAGCGGAGGAATTGGGGGCAGTGTTGTATGAGTTTTGCTAGACTCAATTTGATGTGATATTATGGCTTTGTTTGTGTTGTCAACAGTTGTGTGCAGTTGACTGTCTTCATTGTTTTGTTTTCTTTGGACCTATTGAACGCATTCCGACCAGCGTCCTGCTGCAGTGCTTGTACCAGGCTGTTCATTTTGATTGCTGGCGCGCTGAGGTGTACTGCCTCCCATGCCTGCGTGCCCTGTTGGCGGGGCTGTTGGGGCTGTGGGGGGCTGCAAAGGTGAGATACAAAAGTGAAAAAAGCTTGATAATTTGCAGCAATGCAGCACCATTAATCAACTAGGTATGGTCATGAATTACTAATTTAAAAATAATCATAAATAAAATGTCAAGCCTACCTCCATTACCACATTTTACTTAATAATGAACCATAACTGATTTTTTTATGTGAAAAATTAATCAATTTAATCACAGGTTTTAATCAGTTTGATTTACCATCCCTGCTTGCAACACTCTCCACACAAAGATGAAACTGCAGCCTTGAATCAACAAGCACTCCCAAGGTGAAGTACCACTCCATCAAAATTACAACTAATTCCATCATCAAACTGCTTCAAATCAAGATGGCCCTGGTAGAAACACAAAGAAACACTTATTCAATGAGAGATTCCCTTAGAAGGACACCGACTGCGCCCTTAGAAGGACACAGACTGCGCAAAATTCAAATCTCTTTGCAAAGAAGACTCCTTAGCAAACTGCTTGTCTATGGGAAACTGAAATAAAATTTGAAGTCATCAGAAAAAGCCTTCTATTTACAAACCACACCTGCTGCAACATGATTAACGTGTAGCAGAAATAAGAGTCGGCTCAGCACAGAACCCTGAGGCACTCCACTTGTCACCTGCCACAAGTCACTGACAATTCCTCCCGCAGGAGCACACATTTGTCAAACTTCAAATCCTATATAACAATCCATCACAAATACCCACACATCTCAGTTTGGACAAAAAAAACAGTGATTGACATCAAATATTCTGAGTCATCAAGAACAACAGCATCCACCACCATTCCATAGTCAACCTAATCATGAGTAATCCAGGAAGACATAATCTAGCTACCTCTATTCCATTGCCCACCAATTCAGCAACCTCACCATTGGTAAGCAAAGAATGATTCTCCATGCTCTATCCCACCTTGAATCCAAATTGGTCATCAGACAAATTGCCAGAATTATTAAAAAAAATACCTTGTACAATTTCTTTACTTTGCATCTATTTGGTTCAGCACCCACAAAGACTGCAACACAACAGACAGGAAGTTGCTGAAAGGGATGCACACCATTGGCTTTCAAAATACACACACAAAGTCACTCGAGTGAAAAACACTAAGCACAACAACACAACCTGCAAAAAAAAAGGCAACAGGACATCATACCACAGCAATCCTCTAGCACTCAAACAACCTACTCCCCAAAAACTCAGCCAATCCCCCCTTGAAAGCAGAAATGGTAGTCAATTTGACAACAGCAGCAGGCAGCTCATTCCACATACCAATGCACAGAACATTAAAAAAATTCCTTGCCACATCCACAGAGCAGCGTGGCACCAAGAGTTTGCTCAGATGTCTCCATGTCCTTCCATCCAGCAACCTTTGGAACAGAATGGACAAATCAAAACCCCTCTATATCACAACACAAAATTCTCCAATACCTTGAGGTCACTTTTCAGCAACCTGTTCTAGATAGAGAACAAATTTACAGCAATCAGCCTGTCATGGTAGGACACCTCAGACCAACCAAGCACCTGTTTGGTTCACCTCCTCTTAACAGATTTGAGCAAATTCACATCATGGACATGACCAAGATTCCACACAAAAGAACAGTAGTCGAGAATAGGCTTGACATGTGTCACAATGAGTGTGACCATAAAATTTTTGCTCCTATTCACTGTTGACCTAAGCAAATCACTACAAAGGCCACCAGCGTGTTGCACAACTTCTCTGACATGCCCATGGAACTTGAGACCAACATCCATGAGAATTCTCATATCACACTGAACTTGGAGAAACTCCAAATGAGCCCCCACAAGAGTGTTAACAGCCTCTGCACCAGGACCAATCCATCCAGCAGAACGTCTTCAAAAACAATGGACAACAAACTTGCTAGGCTTCACTGACAAATTCCATGGAGATGCAGTCTGGAATACTTTGTCAAGATCCCCATGAAAAGCACATGCCACCACATCATGACACTGTGGGCCTAATTTTGAGTACAGAAATTTTTCACAGTTTTGCTTGGCTGGATTCGTTCGTTTTTGGCTGGTCGTTCTCTGAGGGTTGCTGTTGGTGGGTGTTGTAGCAAGTCAAGAGAGGTGGTTAGTGGTGTGCCGCAGGGTTCTGTGCTGGGCCCTGTGCTATTTCTGATCTATATTAATCATATCACAAATGGAGTGCTATGTTCTTTTAAGGCATTTGCTGACGACTACAAGCTGTACCTTCTGTACAAGAGGGTGAAGGAGTCTGTGGTTGCTGGTGTGTCAAGTCTGCAGTCTGATTTGGATACAGTTGGCGAGGTTGCCTCATCTTGGAACTTGAGGCTGAACTTGGAGAAGTGTGTGGTGTTGAGGTTCGCTCGTGGGTTTGCCAAGTGGACTGATGAGAATCCGCAGGCTCTGTACCTCTTGAGTGGGATTCCAATTAAGTTTGTTCAATCCCACAGGGACCTTGGTGTGGTGGTTGATGTAAAACTGAAATTCCACCATCATGTCAGAGAGGTGGTGGGTAGGGCTTCCGGATTGGCCAGCAGCCTGCTGAGATCCACCGTTTGCCGTACTCTTCACTTCATGGTGTCCCTCTTTGTGATGCACATCAGGCCTCTCATGGATTATTGTTCGTCAGTGTGGAATGTGGGTTCTCTTGGGGATTTGAGATTGCTTGAGTCTGAGCAGAGGAGATGGACAAGAAGTGTGGATGGTCTTGCTGAGTTGGATTACTTTTCCAGACTGAAGCGACTTGGCTTATTTTCTATAAGGGGAAGGTTTCTCAGGGCGGACCTTATTAAATACTGGAGGATCATCTGCAAGTTGGATGGTGGCGCCGACCTTGGGGGTATTTTTCGGAGAGCTCCTGATGCGAAAACTTGGGGCCATCCCTATAAGCTTTTAATGCCGGCTTGTAATACGGACATCAAGAGGAGATTCTTTGGAGCACGATGTGTTCAGTTGTGGAACAGCCTCCCGAGTTTTGTGGTGGAGTCAAATTCCCTGGCTGGCTTCAAGAGGTTGCTGGCAGAGTTTTTGGGTGATGTTCTGTTTGAGTTTGTTTAGGTTGGGGCAGGTTCTTCTGTAGCGTGTTGGCGTCCTGGCTTTGGATTTGTCTGCTTTTTGCTGTGATGCTGGGGTGGTGGGTTGTGGTGCGTGTTAGCGTGTGGGTGTGTGTTTGTGTCTGTCCTGATGTGTTGCTTTTTTGTGTGCTTCTTTGTTGTACAGTGTGCTGTTCTAGATTTTTTTTTGTCATGCATGCGGATGGTTCATGTGATAGCCAATGGTGCGCACTAATTCCAGTTCCTATACCTGTGTTAACATTGCCGTTCTCCACAGTATGCTGGCGCGCATGGCTGTGCTGGCCTCCCACGCTCTGCTGCTCTCCACTGCTGCGGTCCTGCTGGGGGGGGGCTGCAAAGGTAAGAGACAAAGGCTGCAAAGGTAAGAGACGTTACAGCCAGTATCTGTGCGAGCAGAAATTAGCTGACAACTTCTCTGTTACTCCCAAAATGTTTCACTTCTATATCAGAGGAAGAAAGAAGGGCTGTCCTTCTGATGGTCCTCTGAAGCTTACATCTGGTGAGGTTGTTGCTGGTCAGAGAGACATGAGTCAGCTGTTTGTAGACTCTTTTTTGTCTTTTTGTGGATGCAGATCCTGCCGGTCCTTCCCCACATCAGTTTGCTGTAAGGTGCTGGAGCAGGTTATTGTGTCCCAGTAGGTGTCTTTACTGGAAGATTCTGGCATTTTGTCTGAGGATCAATTTGGTTTCAGGGTGGGAAGGAGCACTGAAGACCAACTTTTGCTTACTTATGGTGAGGTTGCTGATCGGGTAGATGTAGGAATAGTTGTTGATGTGGTCTTTCTGGATTTCTCTAAAGCCTTTGATGTGGTCAGTCACTCAGTTTTGTTGGACAAACTGAAATGTGTGGGTATTTCGGATGGACTGTTAGACTGGATTCGTAATTTTCTGATAGGGAGGCAAATGTGTTTCTGTGGGGGGAGTTGTCAGTGACTTCTGGGAGGTGACAAGTGGTGTGCCCCAGGGTTCTGTGTAGGGTTTGCTCTTGTTCCTGCTATAAGTCAATCATGTTGCAGCAGGTGTGGCTTGTGAGTGGAAGGCCTTTGTTGACAACTTCAAACTTTATTTGAGTTTCCCCCGCGATGTACAAGCAGTTCGCCTGGGTGTCTTCCTTGCAGAGGGATCTGAATTTGGACCAGTCTGTGTCGTTGTCGTGGAATCTCTCGTTGAACATTGACAAGTGTGTTTTTATGTGTCTTTACAGGAGCCTTCTTGAATTGGAGCAGATTGATGATAGAACTGCTTATTATTTGAATGGTGTGGTACGCGAGCTTGTCGATTCCTTCAGGGACTTGGTAGTGCTTGTTGACTCAAGGCTGCGGTTTCATTTCCACCTGAGGAGTGTTGTGGGAAAGGCTTCCACTCTGGCGACCAGTCTGCTCTGCTCCACTGTCAATAGGAGTTCAGTTTTTATGGTCCCTTTGTTTATTACTCATATAAAACCCATCTTGGACTACTGCTCATGTGTGTGGAATGTGGGATATCTGGGGGATCTGAGACTGTTGGAGTCTGTGCAGAGAAGGTGGACCAGGGAGATTGATGGGCTGGGTGGATTGGACTATGGTGAGCGGCTCAAATCAATGCAGTTGTTTTCTGTAAGGGGGAGGTTGTTTGTTCTGATATTGTGAAGTGTTGGGAGATTTTTCATTGTTCTGTTGATTCAGGTTTGTCTGCTCTGTTTGAGAGAGCTCCAGATGTTGGCACTTGTGGGCATTTTTTTAGGCTGGTGGTTCCTTGCTGTCAGACGGACTATAAACGCAGATTCTTTTATTCTTGCTGTGTGCAGATTTGGAACCGGCTGCCCGCTGATGTTGTGCAGCGTGATTCACTTCCGGGCTTCAAAAGGGCCCTGGCGGAGGAATTGGGGGCAGTATTGCATGAGTTTTGCTAGACTCAATTTGATGTGATATTGTGGCATTGTTTGTGTTGCTGACAGTTGTTGACTGTTTTCATTGTTTTGTTTTCTTTGGACCTATTGAGCGCATTCCGGCCAGCGTCCTGCTGCAGTGCTTGTACCGTGCTGTTCTTTTTGATTGCTGGCGCGCTGAGGTGTACTGCCTTCCATGCCTACTTTCTCTGTTGGCGGGGCTGTTGGGGCTGTGGGGGGTTGCAAAGACGAGATGCAAAGGGAAGATACAAAGGTGAAATACTGGAGAGACATATGAATTTTTACATCATCAGCAAATGCACCAAACTTGGACACAAGGCCATCTGTCAAAAAAATTAACATACATGAGAAAGGAGATTGGACCCAAGACTGAGTCCAAAGGAACCCCACTCAAAACATCTCTCAGCTCATTATTCACTCCATCAATGCCAAAACACATAATTTGGGAATCAAGAAAACCACTAATCCATCTCAAAACAACCTCTAAAACTCCAAGAGCCGGCAGAGTCAGAAGCAAAATAGGGATGAGAAGCAACATCAAATGCTTGAAGACATAAAGCATAGCCATATCCACAACAAAGCCAGCATCCCCAAACTTGACTTCATCCAAATAGATCAACAACATCTAATCCTCTGTTGGTCTAGCCTTCCTAAATCCAAACTGTCAGGAAGAAAGGAGCTGGTAAGACCATGCCCATTGCCTA
Source organism: Gammarus roeselii (assembly GCA_016164225.1). NCBI lineage: Eukaryota > Metazoa > Arthropoda > Malacostraca > Amphipoda > Gammaridae > Gammarus > Gammarus roeselii. The sequence goes on along the minus strand of SDVV010000451.1, from coordinate 6,099 downwards.
ACTAACATTGAGACCAGTCAGAACATCAGACATTTCAAAACCTTATGACAAACTTGCTAATTTTGCTATCAAATAACTGAAGAAGATCAGGATTGGGAGGAATATCCACTGTATATATGCCAGAGAAGGCAGATGATGAGAGCTCAGCCATCTCTGGTGGATCGTAAACCAGCTGTTCACCAGTGTCACAAAGTAGTCCAACACAATGACAACCCTTCTTCTTCCTTCATATGTAAGCATGAGACAGCTTTGGGGAGTCACTATAAAGCTATACTGTTGCATACGGTATTCCTCTTACCAAGATTGACTGGAAAAAAATTATTTCAAAACTGGCATTTGAGATCAAGAAAGATAGCTAGTCACTCCAAAATACACTGGTCATTCTTGCCAAGCCTTCTTCTTGAAATATTGCACTCCTTCCACGCGTTTGCTGTGCTCACCTTCAACCTGCGGGGAGACCTGACAGACCATGGTACACAAGGCAATTCACCAGCAGGAGGCGCACATAAGTATTAGCTTCCTCATTATAGTGAACACACTATAAGCCTCACAAACGCCCAGGTAGACAAATCAAGAGGCCAATCCATTCATGACAATGCTTTGAAAATATTGCTGTAGTTACCCTTGGTGCCAGGAATACTTCCAAGCTTGGTGTCTTGCCCGATCAAGTTCTCCAACATTCCCAAACAAATAATCACAAATGACAGGCAAGTGAGAACACCTTGGAAATTTGAAAAAAGGGCCAAAACTTCAGAATCTTCAACACAATCTGGATTGCTAATAAAAAATAAATCCAGAATGTTGCCAGACATAAGAAAAGTTGACTCCCTCACCTACTGATGCAAACCACAGGCTGCAAAACAAACCGAGAACAGTTGGTCAATCAAGGCAATATTCTCTCCTTGCCCTAACTCATCTGAGCACTTCAACAAAGGCAGGTTGAAATACCCTAACACAACAACCTCCTGGCCAGCACAGAAGTCACAAATCAACTTTATCAGATTAAGACTTTCCTGATCACCATAAGATAGAGGTCTGTGAACAGCCAAAATCCACAAATCAAGTTGAACCAGAAAAACTACTGCTACATTTAGTAAGTCTGGATTAACCTCAATACTAGATTTTTTTCTTCAAATACATAGTGTTTTCTCACTCTACTTTGTGAATCTTCCCTCTCAATAGAATATATACCCATGAATCTCAACAAAAAAGAAAACTGTGCTTGCAAGCCAAGTCTCACCCTGATTGGAAAAACGGCGGATAAATCCGCTGTAAATGTGTGTGCGTTAAAATTTTCAAGATTGTATCCGCCGCAATTTTTGTGCATTGAAATTTTTCATGTAACATTCACCGCAGGCAATGTGCGTTGAAATTTCTGATGTCAGATCCGGCATATGTTGATTGCGTCAAAATATCATAACATTGATCCAACGTATGTTTCAATACATATGAAATTGGTAAAGTTTTTGCGTGACAAAATTTGAAATTTACCGCAGAGGAATGAAATCGAAGAAGAGTTGGTCAACAGATATTGAATAATGAATAGCCAAAGCTCCAACACTACACACTTCCAATTAGGAAGTGTAATTTGTTCCACCAGCCAATCCCAATCCATTTCTTATAAAAACACACAGTGCTTGGTCAACACAGACACTTTTGCTTCGTTCCTTACTCCCGCTATGTTCCACTGAATCACTGCTGTTAGAGTTGGCAAGATTACTTTGATGAGTGAGGTTGCATCTGTTACATGCCACATTTAGGAGAGTAGGGCAGCCAGACTCATTACTAACAAAATTTCAGCCATTGCAGGACTCTATACTCAGCAACAGATTTGGACTTGCCAGACTTGTCAAGCTCAAGATATCAAACTCACCACTTGTTTGTGGATAGATTATAAAAAACAATATTTTACAAATATTCGAACAAAATTAATAGAGATGACGGGAAATATTTTTCATACTTTAGGAAACTAAAGTGGTACTGTATCACATGTCCGAATGTTTGGGACATGTAGCTGCTCTGTCAACAATTTTGCACTTGTTTCAATGCTGGTGGCAATCATGTCCCTCACATTATCACATAGGAGCGTTATTTCATTTTTTTACTAATGAGAAGCCAGAAAGAAACATGATCATTAAATAAGTCTTAAAAGGTTATAGATAATTTCTGCTACTGGTCTGAACATATGTAAGAAATTTAACCCAAACATTTGACAAACGCAAAGGGGTTTATGATATATTAAAATACAGCATCAGTTATCTAAATAAGATGTCTAATATTAGAGAACAGTTCAATAGAAAGTGCTACCATCCTAGAAAAAATGCAAAAAACATCAACTCCTTGTAGAAATGATGTGTTATGATGATATTCATCAGCCCATGTCAGTGGTGCACAGTCACTCAGGAAGCCTGGAGGCGTAAATTCTCGCAGACCACAAAATACCTCCAATGGGCTACTTTACTGCCACCTATTGTAGAAAGTGTTGAATAGAGCCTCTTCCTAGGACTTTCTCCTTGATCAGGCTACAAGTAAAAAGTTCAAGTTTAATTTTGTTCAAGTTACAAAATAGAAATACCAATGTACTTTAGCAGAGAACTATTTAACTAGGTAAAGTTTCAATTTCACGCGTGTGCAGGCGTGAAGTACTTATATTTGAGTGACACTATTAATTAGCTGCGGTAAGAATCGGCACTGTGAGGAATCAATACGGGCAAATTGTGTACATAATAAAATGTGCAGAATCAGTATCAGCAAGGAATCCTTACAAATATGCATCGAGGAAACTGCATTGGAATCCGCAAAATATTTGCTTGTGGAATCGCATCGGTAAGTAGAGTTGAACTGGAATCTGCAAAAATATTGCAACCTGCACACCCCAACTGAACTTTGTTCAGTTTATCAACATTTGTCTTCCATTTTCAAAATATTGATTGTATACAGTTGGCTTGGATGTATTAACCAATAGATGATTGTTCGACAATAGTCGAGTGAATCAATCAAGTTAACAGAATACTGCCACAAAAATGAATGCCTTGTATTACATTTTGATTTATTTTTTTGTTTCAGAGCCTCCTAAAGTATTTTTAATAATATTGGAAGTTTCTCCTACCTGTTTTCTTGCGTGAGTGCAATTCACCGCCTTGTTGTGTACTACATAACTCGCATATACACTATCTTAAATTAACGTGTCATCTAAACGAGTCCGCTGTGCCTTTGACAGTTGACAACATGGCATGTGAAAACGTGCTGCACCCAACACTCACAAGTGCCTGAGCTATTTAATCAACACTTATATGCCCCATCATTATTCAACTACTGGTATTTGACAAACAAACGAATAAGAGTAAAATAATGATGGGGCATATACGTGTTAATAAAATACCTCCCTAGTAGGGGTGCGGGATTACCGGTTTGCATATATTGATGCTATGATGCGTTCACCTTCGCATCAATTACGGCATTGTTTCCACAAATATGAAATTTTCAATGGCAGTTACAGATATGTGGCATGTTATCTAATTGGGTGAATAAAGATAAAACATCAATAATGTTACAGATTAACTTTCAATTTACAGTTCAATTAACACTGCAGACTGACAACTGCAGTGACCCTCAGAGTTGATAAGCCCAACACCTCTGTTGTGGCAAACAGCAGCCCTCACCCCTCCTCCAATGGGGATGTTAGCACCAAGGCGGTCACCAGAACCACCACCACCAGAACCACCACGGCGACCACCAAAACCGCTGCCGCCCCCACCACCAGGATCACTCTCGTGGGCACCAGAACTGCCACGGGACATCAGAACTGCCGTTGCGACCACCAGAACCACCACCGCGGCCACCAGTACCACCACCACCACAGTCAACAGCACCACCACCATGGCCTTCAGCATGATCACCATCAACCCTACTGTACCCACCTCCAGCATCACCCTAGTTTTCAGCCACTGCCCGCCAACAGCAGGCCAATTTCAATAATTTGAAACAAATTTGTCATTCATACAGTTTGTTCCAAAGATAACCACCAGTGCCTATCAATTATAGTTTCTAATTCAGTGCTTATACAGCTGTTCTCCATACACAACCTCACATGACTGTGCTGTTTTCCTTCTGCATTGTCACTACTCACTGGTTTGAGGGGTTTCTGGAGGGGCTGCAGGAGTGTGATGCCACTATCTCTTCCTTATCTGTTGTAAACACCAACCAAATACTGAATCAGAGTCTAGAACTAATTTTGAGGCAAGTCCTTACCTCATGCTTGATTTGCAGTCTGAGTTCTTTATATTCAACTTCATTCAAGCAGCTTTTTATACGGATAAATTTTGCAATTGAATCTGATTGGAAACTCATTATTTATTATTGATAATGACGAATATTGACCTAGTCTAATTGTCCTATTGGCTGTTGCGGCGACTGCCTGGACTTGAAGTCTGACCTCTGGGCCTGGGAACAGGTCCTGGCAGTCGCCTGGCCACCCTTATTTTGAAGGAAATCATTTTTAGAAGACGAACGCTCCTGACGTTTTTGTTTTATTTGTTACCGACGTCATTTGTGTTTTTTTTTTAGAAAAGCACACTTCTCCATTGGGGGATAGTATTTTTGTGTGTAGTAGCTACATAAGGAATTCTTAAATATATTTTTTCTTATGTACATAAATGTTTTCAGTCATCCATTTTCTTCTGCCTTGTAGCCGGGGCCTTAAAATCGTGCTACCGTATCCACCGCGTGTCGTAGAAGGCGACTAAAGGGGCGCCCCGTAGCCGGGAGTAGAATTGCACTACCGCAACCCCCAGCGTGTCGGAGACGACAAAACGGGCTAGGAATCCCGTTCTCTGTTAAAACCTTTCCTTGAAGATGGCAAGACGAGCGGGGGGAGGAGAGGCACACGCCTCTCCAAACCCTATTGTTAGGGTTGCTGAATGTGCGTGGCTGTAGTTCGAGTGATGTAAAGAGGAGGGAGATTGGCAAGATGTTTGTGAGGAGGAAGTTAGATGTGTTGGCGCTGAGTGAGACGAAGTTGAAAGGTAAGGGCGAATGTGAGTTTGGTGTTGTAAGTGGAAGAAAGTCTGGTGTGGAGGAAGGTAGGGCACAAGAAGGTGTGGTCTTGATATTGAGTGATCGGTTGGCCAGTAGCGCTACCGAATGGAAGGAGGTGTCCCCAAGATTGATGTGGGTGAAAGTTAAGTTAGGCATAGAGAGATGGGCATTTGTGAGTGCTTACGTACCTGGCAGCGAGAGGAGTGAAGAGGAGAGGGAGCAATTCTGGACTGACTTGAGTGAGTGTATGGAGAGTTTTGGAGGTAATTTCAATGTAGTTGTACTGGGTGACCTTAATGCTATAGTTGGAGATGAAATGGTGGAGAATGTCATAGGAAGGTATGGCGTTCTTGGTAGAAATGACAGTGGAGAAAACCTGATAGGTCTGTGTATGGAGCAGGAGCTGGTGGTTGGGAACAGTTTGTTCAAGAAGCGAGATATTCACAAATACACATGGGTAAGGATGGCCCATGGTGCAATGGTGGAGAGAGCACTGATGGATTTTGTGCTGATATCAAGGAGAGTGGTTGGATGTGCGGGTGTTGAGAGGGGAGGGTGGAGGAGTGTCTGACCATCAGCTGGTGGAAGGCAGATTAAGAGTGGAGCAGAAGTGAAAAGGCAACAAACGAGTGGGAGGAGGAAGAGAGGTAGTGAAAGTGAGTGAACTGAATGGGGAAAGTAGAGCAGAGGAGTTCCAGCAGGCGTTGAAGGAAGAATATGAGAACGTGAGAGGACAGGATCTGAGAGATGTGGAGGAAGAATGGGAGACATTAAGGGATGCGTTGATGAGATGTGCAAAGAAGGTGTGTGGTGTGCGCCGTGTGGGCAGGTGCAGGAGGAAAGGCTGCGAGTGGTGGAACAAGGAGGTCAAACTGGCGGTGGCACGGAAAATGTGCGTTTGAGGAGAAGTTGCAGGTGAAATCAGAGGTGGCTTATGAAAGGTACAAAGAGAGGAGAAAAGAGGTGAAGCGGGTGGTGAGGAGAGCCAAAAGGGACGCTGATGCCAGGTGGGGCAGACGGTTGTGCCAGAATTTTGAGGAGAACAAAAAGATGTTCTGGAAA
>SDVV010000450.1:0-31880 GCA_016164225.1 Gammarus roeselii | reverse complement strand
CCAGACTTTCTTCCACTTACAGCACCAAACTCACATTCGCCCTTACCTTTCAACTTCGTCTCACTCAGCGCCAACACATCTAACTTCCTCCTCAAAAACATCTCACCAATCTCCCTCCTCTTTACATCACTCGTACTACAGCCATGCACATTCAGCGACCCTAACAATAGGGTTTGGAGAGGCGTGTGCCTCTCCTCCCCCCGCTCGTCTTGCCGTCTTCGAGGAAAGGTTTTTACAGAGAACGGGATTCCTAGCCCCTTCGCTCCGCCCCGTTTTGTCGTCTCCGACACGCTGGGGATTGCGGTAGCCGATTCTACTCCCGGCTACGGGGCGCCCCTTTAGTCGCCTTCTACGACACGCGGTGGATACGGTAGCACGATTCTAAGGCCCCGGCTACAAGGAGTTATTTTAATTAGAGAATACATATGAAGAGTCAAGCCTTGTTACGAGGTCCTGAAGCTCTTCAGTCATAAATCGTATTACCGGGAGATGAAAAGCAGACCAAGCAATGAATGCTTTACACAAACACCACCAACTTGTGCTGGTCTATTTACAGCTTTAACTTATTTGACTACTTTGTTTCAAAGATCATTATTGCGTACTTCCTCATGATTACCTAGACAATTCGTCCCACTGCGCCAGAAACAAACTATCGGTAACTGATCATTCGCAACGTTACTACTCCGCACACCTACACACACTATGTAGCCCGACAACATGTGATCGGAAGGACAGATAAAATGAACGGCCATTTAACGCAGACGAACAAAAGCACGAGAGAGCAGTATAATAACTTTTTCCAATTGACCGAACGTTACAAATCTGGAAATACCTGTATTTGAATGGTAACGATGCAAAATTTATGAAAAGTCACTTTAAAATACACAGTCTATAGAAACATCAAAAAATAATTCAACTGAAATTAATTTCATTGCGATCATAGAATAATGGTCTGAAAATGCTTTGTTGTTATTACATTGAACGATTAGAAAATCCTTAAAGACCAGCATTAGTCAAAGGATATGTATGTTTTCCAATCATAATGATCGTTCAAGAATTGTTTCGCAAAATGTTTTGCCGAACCTGGTCATTTAACATAACGTTAGTCGTTTACTGCACTATCAATGCTGCAAGACGACAACGTTAGCTGTTTACTGCACTATCGATGCTGCAAGACGATAACGTTAGCCATTTACTCCACCATTAATGTTGCAAGACGACAACGTTAGCCGTTTACTGCACCATCAATGCTGCAAGACGCCAACGTTAGCAGCTTACTGCACTATCAATGCTGCAAGACGATAATGTTAGCCATTTACTGCACTATCAATGCTGCAAGACGACAACGTTAGCTGTTTACTGCACTATTAATGCTGCAAGACGATAACGTTAGCCGTTTACTGCACTATTAATGCTGCAAGACGATAACGTTAGCCGTTTACTGCACTATTAATGCTGCAAGACGATAACGTTAGCCGTTTACTGCACCATTAATGGTGCAAGACGATAACGTTAGCCGTTTACTGCACTGTTAATGCTGCAAGACGACAACGTTAGCCGTCTACTGCACCATCAATGGTGCAAGACGATAACGTTGGCAAAAAAATACCCAGAAAAAACAAATATTATTAAACAACAAAGCATTTGTGAAAAAGCGATCACTACAACATTGCAAACTCGACAAAGGAGGAAACCCTCAAAAATGCAGAAAACAAGAAGCAATTGTTTCTATTGTAAAGCAAACAAAAAGTTCAATTGACCAAGAGAGAAGAGAAAGTGAAACAAAGTTTAAAAAATTACTTACCAACAAAATTACTAAAAATTTCAAAATTTTCTTAGGTTATGCAGCCAAAATTATAGGGCCTCAGAAACTAAAATTGACCCCTAATTGATGAATGCGGTCAACTCGTAAATAAAAACTTGGCAATGAACGAAATGTTGAGAGAAAATTTGAAACGAGTATTTAGTATCCCAAAGGTAACTTGGACCATCCTGAGATTGTCTAGGAATTTGCTTTGACAGATCTTAACATAGAATTCTCTGTAATTACAAAAGCAATTGATAACATAGGAAGCAGCAAAGCCTACGGGCCAGACGACATCCAAGCTATTCTATCGAAACAATGCAGGCAGGTACAGTCAACACCACTACGGATGTTGGTGGAGAAGTAATTGAGCACTTCTGATACCCTGGAAGCCATGAAACATGCCGTCATTGTCCCTCATCAACAAGAGGTAGCCTAACAAGCCCATCAAATTACAAACCAATTTCTATGACATCACAGTAGTCGAAGTATTCAAAAGAGAAATGTGAGGAAAAATTATAAAAAAAATCTGAAAAATATATATAAATGGTTCAACTCAAAGCAACATGGTTTCAAAAGTAAGAGGAGCACGTTGGCCCAACAACTGGAGCATATGATGAAATAATCAAAGCCGGGCGGTCCGCTACTTTAGTCCGCTACTTGCGGATTTTCTAAATGGTAGCAGAGTAGCAGTTGCTAAAAGCAAATAGTAGCGAGTTGCGGGGAGCAGACAAAAAAAAAATGCTACCGCTATCAACAGTTGTTTCATGAATGTTAATTTTATTGCGGCACTGCCGACATATGTTTTTGCCGCGGGTTGCATTTGCACAATGTTTTGAGGCAGTACCTTGCAACTATGCCAGGGTTGACTACAATCTACGCTAACACCCATTTACAGGTCCGATCAGCTGTCACGTGCAGTTGCAAAACAGTGAGAAGATTTTTATGGCGGGCAGTGCTTTATGTTAAAAAGTACCGATGGCACCACATACAGGTCCGGTCAGATATCATGTGCAGCTGCAAAACAGTGAAAAGTTATTTCTTGGGGCAGCGCTTTATTATAAAAAAAACAGTAACAATAGCACAGTAATAATTGACGGTTTCGTGAATTTTTAAAAGCAGCGCTGGTAGCGGTAGTGGTTGCAGCTAGCCAGGGATGCTGAAGTAGTGGTAGCCGTTCCAAAAAATCTGGTAGCGGCGCCCACCTTTTGGAAAATATCAATGCATTGAGTAATAGTTCAAATGCAGATGTGATTTATCTAGATTTGACCAAGACCTTTGTCAAAGTAGATCACAGTATACCGTTATCAAAACTGCGCAGTGCAGATGTCAAAGGAAATGTATACGAATTGATCAAAACTTTTCTTAAAGAGAAAACTCAAAGTGTATTAGTGGAAGTCATTATCGTGGTCCCACAAGGCACTGTGCTTGGCCCTCTGGTTTTCTTCGCAATATCTAATGGTCTGAGCAAAACAAAATCTGGCCACATCCATCAGTCTCCTACTTTGCAGATGATAACAGAGTACTAGGCATAGAGGAGGCGTGACAGGCAATTTAAATTCGAATTACTAATACAATTACAGAGATATGGAAAAATTCTGACATAAAAACAGTCATTCTACAATAACATAGCCATTGAAGACAAAAAAAGACGGCGTTAATTAGGTCAACGAATGCTAAACATTGTATTATTCACTGAACAAATTGCAAAGGTCGAGGCCAGTGGCAAAAGACTGTTTCTGGGACATTAGAATCTTTCTGTCAAAAGATAGATTATGTCAAGAGATATGAGGACAATGTTGACTCTTAGGCAACCACTTTTTCAACCAGTTATAGACTATTACTCACCACTCTGGAGGACAAATATACGGAAAAATCTTGTACGACATCAAGCAGTTCAAAGAAGTTTCCCCTCAAATATTATAGAAAATAAAAGAAATGGATTATTGTGCCAGCTTGAAAGCCTTGAGGTTATACTCAATCCAAAGATGTCTAAAAGATTCTTGGTCATAAACGTTTGAAAAATTCTGGAAGGCTACATGGTCAGTGTCAACAAAAAAATCGCGACGAAAGTGACAATGAGAATCCAGGCAAGGAATAGCAGAATGTGTTACTTCAGAGAGCCAAAACCGACGAGCGGCGAAATTATGCAAACCCTATTGTTCAACAGTTTCACGGGCCGGGCACCTTTTATTCAATCGAATGCCGCATGAAATAAGTGAGATAAACGAATGCCGCAATTGTCCGCCAGCAACCATCTTGAGGTTGAAAACTCGATTGAAGAAGTGCCTCAGCTTTTCCTAATCAATCTCTAATCAGTGGATTCCCTACCCTCACTGCGGGTTCAACTCTCAACTCAAAGGCCACGCCGAGCCGTGATCCGACTGGCAAATGTGGCAGCACATGCAAATGCTGACGCCACAGCACGAGCTGCGGGTTAAATGGCCAGCTAGAACAGCGAAGCATCTTTAAGTTTGCAGATACAGATACAGATACTAGGCCGCATCCCCCAGAAAGGGGGGTGGCCGACGGCAAGGCGCACCTCACACCCTCACACGCTCACACTCACACAATAGGTTTACTTAATAAAGGTTAAGTAAACCTATTGCATCACGTGGCTATAATGAAATAATAAAGCGTTTAGTGATGATGCAGTTAAGCAGGTTAGGGCTCCCCATGACTACAGGAGGTATGTGTGTATAGACATACAGCAGTTTCCCTCTAATTAGGAGGGTAGCTAGGTTAGGCTGACACAGAGGAGGGAAGTGCCTAATCTCCCAGCCACAAGACTGCCGTGTCCGTGCCAGGGCTCGAACTCTCGACACGCAGCACCTGCGGCTGGCACTGCAGTCGGACACGCTAACCACTCGGCTAAGGCGGTCGAATATAGTAGATGAGACAGGGTAACGAAAATAGTAACAATGCACTCAACCGATTCAGGGCTTCTCATTCACACATAGCAATCGAACTCAAACCCTGCTTAGTCTAGCGCTGTGTTCTGTAGATTAACTCTTTTGAGGACCTTGGACATAAAGAAAACACTTGCAACGCTGATGAAGACAGCATTGCCCGGAATCAATCTAGAAAAAATGCATAATTTTATACTGTCGGAGAGGACGGCCAGCACCAAGAACAAGAGGTGTCCAACCGGCATTCATCGCTGGCGCGGGAAGTGCTAGGATTTGCAGCACCAGCGACCGTTCAAATAAGAGCTGACGGAAGTGAGTAGTTAATGTATTAGTTGTTTACAGATAGACGCGACATTGACGAGTCAAAAGCGAGGTTCGGTTCTGGGCAATGTAGCAGGAAACAGGGACCCCATGCATGAGGTCTACAGACAGGCAAAGTTGCGCAAGCATGAAAACGGTAGGAATGTAAGGATTAAAATAGAGAGTTAGTACAAACGCTCAAAGGTAAAAGTCATTCAACGCCGAAAACCCAAATAAATGCTGGAAGAAGGAGATCTCATGAATCAGATCAACTCTCAAACTACTGGATATCACGTGTGAGAAAATAACAAAGGAAAGAAGGGTAGCTAGAGAGTCTAAGAAAAATATAGCATGAAGAAAAGAACGCAATACCCAACATAACCTTCACTCAGACATTTGTTACGCACACAAAGTCCCCTACCAAAGATAGAACAAACGTAAGCTATACTTAGTATTACCTAGGGCCCAAGAATAGAAGTAGGAGAGAATTGAGAAAAGGTTACATGCCTCTACCAAGCTGGGTAAAGATGGCCCACCAAGCTGTAGTTCAAGCTGGGGCATCTGCCAGTCCTTTGTGAGGTAGGTATGTATAGACATACAGCCGTTTCCCCTAGTTAGGAGAGTGGTTAAGTTAGGCTGACACAGAGGGAGGAGTCGCCCAATCTCCCGCCACAAGACCGCCGTGTCCATGCTGAGGCTCGAACTGGCGACATGCAGCACCAGAGGCTGACACTGCAGTCGGATACGCTAACCACTCAGTCATGGCGACCTTCTCGGGAGGTATGCAGACCAATAAGTTTTACGAAGGAGGCAGGCTTGGAAGTTGCAACATGTTGGTCAGATCATACGGATGAAAAGAACTTAACGAATCCCGTATTCATAGAACGAAAGTGGATGATGGCAGGAAGTTCAGAGACGCTGGAAGTTAGGCGCGATAAAGATAAATTAACAGATATTGAGATTAGATGTTAATGAAAGAGGGCGAAAGGACACGGCACGCCGTAATTCAGTTGAAGGCGGCGTAGAATCAATGTCCATTACGCAGCGAATGTCAAGGATATGCATTGCAACTACAGCAGTTACAGTAACTTGCAAGGTGCTGAGGCCACATGATATCAGCCCTCCCCGGATGGCAGCTAAGAGTAAGATTGCAGTAGTCCTTAAGGTGCCGGGTGCAATGCACTCCGCCACCTGCTGAGGAGAAGTAGTAGTTGTAGGCCTGGGACGAGCTAACGAGTCCATTATAGCAGTATTCCAAAACTGAATTTGCAGTACAGCTAGCCCGGTCTAGATGAGGTGCCCATCGTTCATGGGCTGCCGGATGCTAAAGGCTCCAACGGTGGTTGTTGCCACCTTGGCGGCAACAGCCCTAACGCCAAATTTTCTTAGTAAGGGGTTGGCTTAGTCTACCAGTGTTTGTCGAGGCGATTCCGAAATGGGTTTACGTTATCACTGTTAACCACATCATGTGGTAAACGGTTCCGAATTGTTGGTATCTTGATTGGAAAGAAGTTTTCGGCAACTGATGTACTGAATGGTTTCAGCTACAGTTGTTGTCCATTATTTCTATACCTTGGGTTATAATCTCGGTCAGAGAGGCCCTCAGGGCTAGCTCTAGTAAATCCGTTTAGGTATTTGAAGATTTCAATTAACTGACCTTCAAGTCGTCTTCTTTCAAGTGATATCAGTTCAAGGTCGTGGGGTCTTTGACGAAGCGAGGAAACTAGGATTCCATGCATGAGATCTACACTCAGTGTAGGGATCTGACGCATGAAAAAAGCAAGAATGGAAAGAAAAAAGGAAAATACCAATAGAAATATGGATGAATTACAACACAAGACAAACAATTCATCAGGCATATCATCTACTACACCAACATTGCCTGGTCCTTGTCCTTGCATCCACATACATTAATAACCTACAAAGAATACAGAAGACGGCCTTGTGCATCGAAACGGGCTGTACACAGGTCACAGACCACACCCATTCCCCACTTGCACGAGGAAGCCAAGGTCCTTCCACTCTAACATAAGAGCCTGCACCTGATGATTAGATTAGAGTGACGAGGCTTTCAAGTGTGCGCTGGAGTCATCGTCCTTCTGGCGCCGAATGTCACACCAGCAAACAGTGCTGCATCAAGTGTCTTCATTTTTCTTCTTTTCAATGTTCGAGTTAAGGTTTACTACTGAGCAAAGGCGAAGTCCTTTACGCGGCGAACGTCTATGGTATGTACGGGTGCCACAGGAGGTACAGGAACTCCTAAGGTGCTGAGGCCATATGGTCCCAGCACTCCCCGGATGGCAGCAAGGAGGAATAACACACTACCTACCCTGCTTCAGAGCCCCCCAAGATCCGCAGTAGTCCTTATGGTGCGGGCTACGCGCTCCAACACCTGCTGAGGGGGTAGATGAAGAAGAGACAGAAAACGGGGATCCCATGCATGAGATCTACACTAGGTGTAGGGAATTTCACGCATGAGAACAGCAAAAATTGAGTGAAGAATAAGGAATAGTCGTAGAAAAAGGTTGCGTGAAAGAGAGAGCACAACTTGGCAGTTATTTGCCACCCGAAAGGAGAATAGTTAGAATCGGTGTGTGAATGTTTTAGTGTGTGTCTGTGTGTGCGTGCGTATGTGTGTTTGTCTGCAGTGACTATTAGGAGAGTTGTTAAGAAGGAGTCTGAGATAAGTTTAAGGAAATTTAAACTAAACATAGGATGCAAATGAGGTAAATAAAAAGTCGAGCAAATCAGGACGGGGGAGAAAAGGAGAGATAGTAAAGGGTAAAGAAAAGGACTCTGAAAGGAAATAAGGGTGTTAACCCAATCCCCCCCCCCGGTTGGGACGTGACTCCTTGTGGCCCGTGAACCTAACAGATGCCTAGAGGGGCTGCACCTGATGAAGCATTTCCAACATGTAAATGTCGACGGGTTCCTGTGCATCGGGCTGTGCGCCGGCTGTGGCTTCTCCATTGCAGGACGAGCTGCGGTTGAGTAACAATAACAGCGATAGATAGATTAGGGTGACCAGGGTGCATCAGGTCTTCATCAATCTCAGAGTTAAATTTGATAAAGCCACGAATTTTCTAGCAACTAAGCAGGAACAGCTCCTTCGGACCCAGAGCTGGTCGGTGCTGCACAACATCGAGTCATGGACTGTCATGGCGGAGTTCGCGTTCACTGAACCATAGGTTGCTGTGCTCATTGCACCTCCTGTTCAATCACACAACCAATATCACATCAACTGAATGAAACCAACAACCTCTGGTATAGCGGCACAGTATCTCCTTCCAATACTCGCGATTATACACACTTGTTAGTGCATACAGAAGTGCCGGTACACACTAACAGGACGCTATAAAACACACATGCATCATTCACGTGAAAATGGCCCCGACATTAAAAACGCGAACCTATAAACAGATAATGAAGTTCACTTCCCGCACTGAGACAGAGCCAAGCTTCCAGCACTACCCACACACAGACGGACTCATCCGACAGAAATCGGTCACATGGGCTGTATTACCTCAAGTTGCCTAGGAAGGCAAAGTGCTTTTCAAAGCAATTGTGAGTGTGGACACAACACTATTTGCTAAGCTTCTCAGCAGCGACTGGGTAAGACCTTGGCCAGCAGTGCCGTGGTTAACCCTACATCGGTGAACTCGTAATGATACTGTTCGCCATAATCCCATAACTAAGTGGAGGGGAGGGGTTGGGACTCAGCGTAGGCCCCGGCCTCACGCCTCAGCAGGAAGTCGGGGCTAAATAACAATAGATGCACAACGGTAGCAATTGATGCTCGAGATAAGGCGCGCGTGGATTAGAGAGCGCAGTTCAGAAAGGTTGAACTAGTTGGCTAAGGCAGATGAGGCTCGTCATACCGAACCCTTATCATAAACCATAATATAAGTTTTAACAGTAGAAAAATCAGTAATAATAGTTCGTAACACAAGGAGTGCATACAAGGATGATCTAACACTGTGCACCTTAGATTTGAGTGATTCGGTTTACTGCGTGTAGTCATTGCTATTCATGCTGCGGAAGTCAAAGGTATGCACGGGTGCCACAGAAGGTACAGCAATTTCTAAGGTGCTGAGGTCACATGTTATCAGCACCCACCGGGTGGCAGCAAGGAGCATCATCACTCAACCTACTGAGCTCCAGGGCACCATAACAGAAAACGGGGATCCCTTGCATGAGATCTACACTAAGTGAAGAGAATTTCACGCATGAGAACCGATTAGATTGTTAAGGCTTTCTAGTGCACTGAAGTCAATGCCCTTCTGGCACATGACGACGCATTAGAACAGCAGGAATGGGAACAAGAAATAGAAGATCAGTAGTAGAAAAATGTTGCAAGAAAGAGCGCAACTTGGTCGTTATTAGTCAACCGAAAGAAAAAATGTAGGGCCGGCGTGCAACGACTAATAGGATAGTGCTCAAGAGGGAGAGACAGTGAGAGATAAGTTAAACAAA
Source organism: Gammarus roeselii (assembly GCA_016164225.1). Taxonomy (NCBI): domain Eukaryota; kingdom Metazoa; phylum Arthropoda; class Malacostraca; order Amphipoda; family Gammaridae; genus Gammarus; species Gammarus roeselii. Next base: position 22,394 of record SDVV010000450.1, on the reverse strand, counting down.
ATGTTGATTAAACCTAAAATGCAACAGAGATAAGAGTTGAGACCATTCAAGAAAATTGAGAGCAAGAGAGATAGTGCAGGGTAAAAGAAAGAGTAATCTGAAAAGAAATGACGGGATTAACCTCCCCTGGCCCGTGTGGACACAGATGCCTTGGGGGGGGAGGAAAAAGGTGAATCGTTGCAAGCCAGCTGTCGACTGCCTGCGGAGGCAGATCAGCATAGCAAGAAGAGGTAACAACATGCGGAGGTACAAGGGATGGGCAAGGCGTTGAAAGTTGAGTAGCAACAATGTGCACTATTCAAGGGAAAAACTAACAAGACTCAATCATATCCCCTCAATCAACGACTGCAAACTGTTTTTAATTGGGAAAAAATATAAATTCTTCACAAGCTAAAACTCTTGTAACTCTAATTACTAAAATCAGTTTATATGACTTGACCATTAGTTGAACTTTTTCAAAGCTCCCCCTGTTGATTGACTTTGCATTGACTCGCTCTAAATGCGATGGCATGTCAAAGAGGTTACTACAGCCGGCCTCAACAAACACTCGACTGAAACTAACAAGTTGACCGCGCCCTAATCTCTTCACAGCAAAGAATATGGTCCTGTTGGGCTACTGTGTACAGCAACAAGAGAGTGGCTGGTCAATAGCTATGGCTATGATTGACTTACGTATGGACATAAAAGGCTGGTCATCGGAAGAAGCCGAGCGCGAGAGAATACCAGTTTTCTACTATAAGCAATTTGCAGGCTAATATAACATAAAACCATATAATCATCGATGGCGGAATCAGTGGCAAGCAACTAGAATTGTCACCCTTTGTCGTCCTGAGGTCTCGTCCGTTCAATAACAAAACATCTGCAGTCAACAAATGTAAACCCAAATTCTAAAATACCTCAACTGTTACCTAGTTTAGAGACAACCGCAGCAAGCCAAAGGATGGTATCAATATGAACGTAAATTTTCTCACATTAGCACAGTAACAGAATTACTATTACAAGCTGAACCAGGAACCAGTCAAGTATCTGACAGGAGTTAAATTCCCTCCCCTGTCAGGAAGCAACGACAAAGAATTACTCCATTACTTTGTGTATCTTCACGTTCTGCAACACATCGCTCCATAAATAATAGACCTCATATCAAGTAAATTAACATCAACTTTTTATTCGAAATGTCAAGTGAGTGAGACAGGTCCGTCCATTCACTTACCTAACACCTTCACATTAGGCAACCAAGGTGGAACGGTCCACCTCGCGCAAGGAGTCCGTCCTCAACAAGGCTGCTGTTGCAAATAGTAAGTGCTCAAGTTAATGGGACATGCAGCTCTGTACAGTTGATAGCTAAATGCAGGAAGTTTGGCTATGTGTATAGAAGCTACTGCATCCGCTCCTTATCGGAGTCAGCGAGCGAAGCCCTCATTGGGAGCGGGTGGGCCTCAGTGTTATAGACCCAGTGATCGATGCCGAAGGTGCTCTGGTCTTCCGAGAACAGCAAGTATAGGTACTTCAAGGTCTCACCCAAAAAAAATGACTCCATCATGTCTCTTGGTCGGGTGTCTTTAGTGCTTCGGACGTTGCTGATGGTGGTATAGCCATGCGAAACCCGGCAATACTTCTCGATACCCTGACAACAAAGAGACCTGGCGTTAGCCGATACGAGCAGTATCGGCCTTAACTACATGGCGCACAAGTTGGAATATTTTTCCAACATGAAAATGTAAAGTTTATGGGCCAATTTATTACATACTGAAAGACGATTAAGTGGAGAGTTCAACATAAAGATTTGCCAGTGTCACCACCCATAGTAATTTAGCTACAGGGAGACCAAATCCTTACCTGGAATATCTGCCATCCCCAGTCCTGGTAGGTGGTGTTCCCAGTGACCTGGAACATGTACCACAGGCTTTCGATGGTTTCGGGTCGTAACAAATAGTGCGCGTCGTTGCTCTTCACGAAGAAATCCTCGTTGCTCGCTGTTCTCTGCAAAATAGAGTAATTGAAAAATGTAAAAACATTGTTTAAAATGTCGTTGCCTTTGCGAAGGGTCAACCCTATGAATAAATTAGGCAAATTGGAATAGACGCTTATCATGAGATTTTCGAACAGCATGAGGGTACTAGGATGGCAGCTATCATCAAACTGATTCAGTTTGCTACATAGAACAAGCCTAAATACAAAGACGTAGACCAGAAGACGTGACCGATAGATGAGTCGGTCTCTTATCAATATTTATAGGGGTTAAGAACGTTGCTACCGTATGCGCTAACGGGTCGTACGGGAAGGCAATTAGAGGCGGAGCGAGAGGCCTGGGGCTCCTTCTAAGACGACATGCCGGCGAGGGAAAAGAGGCTCACGCCACTCCGAACCCTATCAATATGGTCGTTAAATGTGCGTGGTTGTAGAATGAATGAACCATAGAGAATTTGATAACAAAAATGTTTGTGAAGAGGAGTTTGATGTGTTGCCACTGAGTGGGACGAAATTAAAAGGTAGAAGGGGATGTGAGTTGGCTGGGGTGAGTGGAAGGAAGGCAGGTGTGGATTGGGCACGAGATTAGATTAGAGTGACGAGACTTTCTAGCGCGCTGGAGCCATCGTCCTTCTGGCACCGAATGTCAAACCAACAAACAGTGCTGCATCAAGTTAATTTTAGTTTTTCTTCTTTTTTTCAAAGTTCGAGTTAGGTTTACTATTGCGCAAAGTCAAAGTCCTTTACGTGGCGAAAGTCTTTGGTATGTACGGGTGCCACAGGAGGTACAGGAACTCTTAAGGTGCTGAGGTCATAAGATCCCAGCACTCCCCGAATGGCATTAAGGAGGAATAACACACTACCTACCTTGCTTCAGAGCCCCAAGGATCCGCAGTAGTCCTTAAGGTGCGGGCTTTACGCTCCGACACCTGCAGAGGGGGAAGATGAAGTAGAGACGGAAAACGCGGATTCCATGCATGATATCTACACTAGGTGTAGGGAATTTCACGCATGAGGACAGCAAGAATGGAAGGAAGAATGAGAAATAGTCGTAAAAAAGGTTGCATGAAAAAAAGAGCGCAATTTGACTGTTATTTGCCACCCGGAAAGAGAATAGTATGAACCGGTATGTGAATGTTTGAGTGTGCGTGTCTGTGTGTGCGTGTGTATTTATGTGTGTGTGTTTGTGTGCAGGACTATTAAGAGTTGTTAAGAAGGAGTCTGAGACAAGTTCAAGGAAATTTGAACTAAACATAAGATGCAAATGAGGTAAATGAAAGTCAAGCAAATCAGGATGGGGAGAAAAGGAGAGATAGTGAAGGGTGAAGAATAGGGGAGTCTCAAGGGAAATAATGGTGTTCAACTCCCCCCCCCCCCCCGGTCGGGCCGTTCCACCGGGTAGCCCGTGAACCTAACAAATGCCTAGGGAGGAGAAGGGAGCTGCATATCCCTAACCTGAGTGTTGAAGAAGGTTATTTCAGGCGCGAGGCTAGTGGGCTGCTGCAGCCAGGTTTGAACGCAGGTCTCCATAAGATCCCGCGCCAGGGTGAGGTGCGAGCCTGGTGGCGCGGTGTGCAGAGTCGCCACGCTGCCCGGCACGCCGTAGTGGTGGCCCAGCGCCAAGGTGCCGGGCAGGAAGCAGGTCAATTCGTCCATCTTGTTGACAAACGTTCTGCAATAGAGCCGAGACTAACGAATCACGTCAAACCAAGAGTAGAAAATTAGGATACCGGTCGGAGAAAAATGAACTGAGTGAAAACCCAAGGATTGGATTTGAGTGTCAATGTCGTCCTTCTGGCAGAGAACCTCAAACAAGCAACCAGTGCTTTGATTTGATTATGGCCTCATTTCCACCAGATTTGATTTGATTTGGGCCTCATTTCCACCAGAGCCTCAACGTGACTCATAATAGGCTCCCCCGTAGGATTCAATGATCATGGATTCCAGTAGGCTCGCACATCTCTGTGTGCAAAAAAAAACAATGTTGTCAAAGTTAAACTATTTGAACATTTTAGTCGTATCAGACGCACGCTGGTGCGCACAAGAATAACGTTTAGACAAAACGGACTTCCGCTCTCAATCATTTAGAACTTCATGAGTAATATGTATGCGCGCTAGTGCGTACAGGTAGCATCGTCGAGATTGGTGCAAGATTCACGGCTACACAGACAAAGTAAGCTCCGACAGCAACGCAACACAATGTTTGAAGCTACGCGGTCTAGTTCAGTTAATGTACATTTTATTTACTCTGGAAAGATAAAGACTCAGACAAAACGAATCGAATCCCCGCCTCCAACCACTTAAAACTTTGAGAGTAATATGTAGGCACGCCAGTGCGCGCAAATAGTATCGTCAAAATTGGTACAAGGTCCACAGCTACACGGACAAAGTCAGCTCCTACAGCAACGCAACACGAGGTTCACAGCTGCACGGTCCGGTTAAATTACAGTAGTTTTCATTTTTCAGGTAAGATGAAGACTCAGACAAAACGAATCCACGCCTCCAATCAATTAGTACTTCAAGAGTAATATGTATGTACGCACGCTAGTGCGCACAGGTAGCATCGTCGAGACCGGTACGAGGTTTACGGCTACACGGACTGAGTCTGCTCCGACAGCAACGCATCACAGCACATTTTAATTATTTGAGCAATATAGACGAAATGAAACCACACGCCTCCAATCATTTAGAACTTCAAGAGTAATATGTACGCACGCTAGTGCGTACAGGCAGCATCTTCGAGTTTAGTACAAGGTTTAAGGCTACAAAATCAAAGTCTGCTCCGACAGCAGCGCAATACAATGTTTACAACTACACGGCCTAGTTCGGTTACATTACAATTTATTTATTCAGGAAGATAATGACTCAGACAAAACGAATATCCACCTCCACCCCCTCAGAACCTCAATAAGTAATATGTACGCACGCCAGTGCGCACAGGTATCGTCGAAATTGGTTAAAGGTCCACGGCTTCACGAATCAGATCAGATCAACTCCAACCGCAACGCATCACAAGGTTTATAGTTACGCGCTAAAGTCAACCACAGACATTACATATGGTCCGCACACGCGCGAGCGAGCACAGACTGAAAAAAAACGCTTATTCACAAAATGACACAAAAGGAGCTCTTGCACAAGTAAACCAGCATTATTATACAACGACAGAAATGTGGAACGTGAAGAGGAAAGAAAGAACAGGTTCATCATGGGCTAAAAACTACTCAAATTATTATCATCACACTTATTATTTAAGGGTATAGGGTAGAGGTCCCTCGGGTCCCAAACGAACCCGACTGCATCAGGAGGATAACCCAAGTCCCTCGGGTCCCCCAAGTCCCCTCGTCTTAGCTCATCTCGGCTTCTCTCGAATCATTTCAGCCAGTTTCGACTCGTCGCGACCAATTCGACTAGTCTCAACGTGTTTCGACTGATCTCGACGCACCTCGAGAAGCCTCAACGCGGCTCTCCCCCTCTGCGACAGTAATCCTGTGGACTGCAATAGCTAATTATTCTACTCAATCATTTTAGGGTGGGAGCGGTGTGGGAGGGAAAGGGCAGAGGTCCCCTGGGTCTCAAAAGAGCCCGATGAGCCCCGGAGGGTTACCCAGGTCCCCGAGCTTCCCGAAACCATCGAGTTCCCTCGTCTTGGCTCATCTCAGCTTGTCTCAAATCATTTCGGCCTTGGGGTGGATGGATGATTATTGATTTTATAAATCATTAAAACGAAATTTTAGTATTTGATTCTTTCTAATTTCGTGGGCGCTATTATTTGTTTTTGCCCTTTTTTCATGATGATACATTTTACATTGTTTATAATTTATCGAGGTGGGTTGAGACTAGGTGACCCAGGGAATGAGGGGTACTCGTGGGACCCGCGGGACTCGGAGGAACCGGAGGACTTGAAAGACCAGGAGGATTTGAGGGGATCCACTTGGACTCATCTAGGGCCCTTTGGGACACCCTTGAGACCCTCTTGAGAAACTGTGGGACCCTCTTGAGGCCCCTCTAAATTCTGGAACCTCTGCTCCTCCCTCCCTACGCTGTAGAACCCACACACAGAGAAATGTATATATGTGGAGTGCTTGAGTAGAAAAATTAGTTATTACAGTCCACAGCATTGCTGACGTAGAGGGGGAGAGCCGCGCCGAGGCTGGTCGAGGTGCGTCGAAATCAGTCGAAACATGTTGAGACGGGTCGAGTTGGTCGCGACGAGTCGAAACTGGCCGAAAAGCAGCCCGTGCTGCATCAAGACATCATCAGTCTCCGGGAGTGCTTCGACTCACGGCATGCTCAGGTGGCTACAATTTATAGGGAGAGGTTAAAGAGGGTTCTTTCCAAAATGAGTAAAGAAACTGGACAATTCCCAACAGATCAGATGTCAGCTGAAAGGTTGGTTTCTCGAAGGTAGCTGAGAGTTTAGTTCAGAGTGATGAGGCTTTCTAGCGCGCTGGAGCCATCGTCCTACTCTCGCTACTGCTAGGTGGGGCGCCGCTGCAGCTCTTCGAGCCGCTTTGTCTGCCTGCTCATTGCCCACCATCACACAGGGGACCGAAACCCAGCACAAACGAACGTTTTGTTCCTGGAGGATAATCGTACAAGCCAACGAATCATTGCTGAAACAAGCAGATGGCAACTATTGAAGGTCTTCAAGATTGAAGCGCGCTAAGCAAACCACTTAAGATTGAGATATTGGCAACTGGGTGAGTATCGGCCAATAGGAGGGCGTCCGCTATGGCCGTGAGTCCTGCAGTGAAAACGGACGCTGATGACGGGAGTCAACAAGCAGCGACGCGGCCGGGGAGTACCGCTGCACAGCCTACAGCATCGTCGTCTTTTGATTAATCAGTGAAAATATGCTAGTCATCAGCGCGATGAGTTTCCGCTTCAGTTATAAGAATGGCTCAAAGATATTGGGGTACAACATCTGCCTTTCGGCTCGTAAAACAGAGATACAGATACAAACACTAGGCCGAATCCCCCAAAGGGGGGTGGCCGACGGCAAAGCGCACCTCACACCCACACTCACACAGCTTAGCCTCTTTTGCGCTAAAGGGTCCAGCCGGTAACCCCGCAACACACACTCCGGGTCATGAGTGCGGTCCGACAGCTTTCACTGGTTTACCCCACCCACGACCATATCGACAACATGATTGCATCACAACCACTCTCCACTCACGCCTGTACATTGCACGCTCTCGCGCTACTTCCACATTCAAGTCTCTCCTTCCTAGCGCCTGCTTTGCACGATCCATCCACCCAAACTTCGGTCTACCTCTAGGCCTGCGACCTCTCGCCTCCGCCTTCATCACCTTTTTTACAGATCTCCCTTCATCTATCCTAATCATGCGCCCGAACAATCTCAAAACACGTGAATCCACTCGGTCCTCCAACTTCTTCACCATCCCCAATCCCGATTCAAACCACGTCGTTAGTGTACCTGTCTCAGCGACACTCCAGACATGTTCCTCAAACACTTTATATCGAAAACATTCAACCTTCTTCTCTCCTCTGCTGTCTCCCCCTAAGTCGCAGCTCCGTAAAGTACAGTTGGGACAACGACACCCTCGTACAACCCTCTCTTTGCTTCCATACCCAACGTCCTGCAGCTCATTTCACTTTACAGTGTATCCAAAACTCAACACCCCTCCTTCACTCGCAACTTCACCTAAGTTTCCACTAGTTCAGTCTTCTCCACCTGGGAGCACAGATACTTATAACACAACTTCTTCCAACAACTCTCCATTTAGGAGGACACTAATTCTGCTCGCATCAACAGTCCTCGGGCATCTCAATACTTTACTTTTACAGACGTTCACTCAAAATTTCCTCCTCTCACACACATAACCATAATCAGACACTAGCCTACATAGATTCTCTTCTGAATCTGCCACCAGCGCCATTTCATCCGCAAAAAGCAACTGGCTGAACAGATAAATTCGTCCAGTTGCTTCCAACAGCTCCAAGCCACGACACAGCACATTCGCGTTCACCTCCATGATCACTCTGTCCGTGTAGAGATTGAACTGCCAGGGAGACATCCCGCAGCCTTGTCTCATGAACCAATCAACCACTTTGCTTCCCACTCTGACACATGCTCGGCTGCCAACATAGAAACTCTGCACCGCTTCAACAGATTTCCGTCCACTCCACACAAACGCAACCCCCTCCACAGGGCTTCCCTGTCAATCCTGTCGTATGCCATTTCAAAATCAATGAAGGCCCAGAACACATCCTTTCCCTTTGCAAGGTACTTCTCAACGACTTGTCTCACAGCAAAAATCTGATCGGTACACCCTCTACTACTCCTAAAGCCATGCAGTTCCACACCAATTGAGCAATCCGTACGTTCTCTTATCCTTTTGATCAGCATTCTCCCATAAAACTTACGACCACACATAACAAACTGATACCTCTTGAGTTGCAGCATCCATTTTGATCTCCTTTGCCCTTATACAGCGAGACAATGCAGGCACTGTGCCACTCATTCGGTATCACGCCCGCCACAAAACTAATGTTCAGTAGCCTCACCAACCATTCAAAAATCGTAATTACACAACTCGGTCGCAACGTCATCCAAACCAGGGGCATTCCCTGCTTTCATCACCTCCACCGCCTTCTGCATCTCTTCCATAGTAATATCCGCAACAAGTCTCTCCAAAAACCGGCATCCGCTCCACCACCCACAGTAACAATGTCTGTCATCCTCGACATTCAACAATTCATCAAAATACTCGGCCCACCTTTCCCGTACACTGTCACTTTCCGTCAACAACTGGCCGTTTTCGTCTTTTACCGCCTTCTTCTAGCCGGTTTCTCCCTTTCTCACCCTCTTTCCAGAACTTCTTCTAGTTCTCCTCAAAATTCTGGCACAACCGTCTGCCTACCTGGCATCAGCGTCCCTGTTGGCTCTCGCCACCCGCTTCACCTCGTTTCTCCTCTCTTTAAAGCCTTCAAATGCCCCACCGACTTCACCTGCAACTACTCCTCAAACGCTCCTCTTTTTCGTGCCACCGCCAGTTTAACCTCCTCGTTCCACCACTCGCAACTTTTCCTCCTGCATCCGGCCACACGGCGCGCACCACACACATTCTTGGCACATCTCAGCAACGCATCTCTTAACGTCTCCCATTCTTCCTTCACATCTCTCAAGTCCTGTCCTCTCCCGTTGTTATATTCCTCTCTCAACACCTGCTGAAACTCCTCAGCTCTGCTTCTCACATTCAGTTCATTTACTTTAACTACCTCTCTTTCTCCACACACTCTTTTGTTGACCTTCCACCTCTGCTCCACTATTAATCTACCTTCCACCAGCAGAGGGTCAGACACTCCTCTACCCAACCCTTTCAACACCCGCACATCCAACAGCCTCCCCACCACTCTCCTCGGAATTAGCACAAAATCCATCAGCGCTGTGGCTACGAGTCAACGAGGGGACATATCCATTTGGATCATCATCGTCCAGGTCAGATAAGATTAGAGTACCAGGGCTTTCTAGTGCACTGGAGTCAATGTCCTTCTGGCACCAAACGTCAAACCAGCAGCCAGCGCTGCATCAAGTCATCGACAAGTCACTGTCCGTCTCCGGAATTTTTTGACTCATGGTATGCTTAGGTCACAGATGTGTTCTACTCACAATGAGAAAGGAAAACGGTGGTCCAGCGGGAAGGAGAAGTCTATAGGTAGGCAAGATTATGTATGATCAATTCATAACATCAGATTTTAGCTAAGCGGTGGGATTCTCTAAGATAGTTAAGGAGCGGCTCCGCACTGAATTGCTTATGAGGAACTCAGTATGCATTAGGCGGTGTGTGTTAGGAGGGTCCAGGAACCGACTCCTAGGGAAGTATGTGCGTCGATGTTCTGAACAGGTGTGGAACTCTGCTAAGACGTGAGCAATTGTGAGAGGGACTAAACAGTCCATGCAGTATGGGGGTGGCAACGCCTCCATTAGATGTATATGCGTTAGCCTGCTATGTCCAATTCTCAGTCGGCATAGAGTCATCTCGGTCCGTCCGTCGAGAACGGCAGCTAGAAGAGGCCCAGGGTGTAGGCGCGTGTTTGATAATGCGCAATTCATTTGTCATAGGAACATCAGACCATTCCATGTTTCATTTATTTCGCACAGCTCTTTTAATGCCTGGGTAAAAGTCTTTACATGGGAGTGGGCGTTGTTCTGCTGGGTCAGGCGCCGCTGCAGCTTTTCGCGCCGCTTCGTCCGCTCGCTCATTGCCCACAACCCCACAGTGACCCGGAACCCAGCAGAAACAAACGTTCTTGTTTCTGGAGAACAATCTCACAAGCCAGCAAGAGATTGCTGAAAGGACAGGGTGCAATTGTTGAATATCTCTAGTTTCCTAGTGACGACGCGCCCGGGGATCACCGCTGCACAGTCCACAGCATCATCGTCTTTGGATTCATCAGTGAAGATATGCAAACTACCAGCGCGATGGGTCTCCGCATGGGCTATAAAAATAGCTCAAAGATTTTGGGGTGCAACATCTGCCTTTCAGCCAGTAAAATAGTGAGGGCAGAACATATTTTCTGGTATAGCACAGATACGAATAGCATCTCGCAGGAGAGGGTCCACCGTGATGCGTGGTAGTCCAAGCTCAGCAGTGAGAAGCTCGATGCGTTTTGAGAATCTCGAGGAAGGAGCAAGGTTGGAATGGCGCTGTCAGACTGTGGGTAGTAGGGGAGATGGGGTGGGCGAGAACATGGCAATGAAATTGTAGGTCAATTTGTTCTCGTCGCAGGGCACGACTAAGCTCACCAGTTTCACGAAGAAGCCTGACAATAGGGGAAGAGTGGAAAGCTCCAGTACAATTGCGAAGGGCGGTATCATGAACAGATTCCAGTGTTTTGAGAATATTTTGGTTTCGCGGAGCCATAGATCAAGCTCCATAGTCCCGTTTGGACCGGATGATAGCGCGGTGAAGGCGTAATGATGTTATTCTATCTGCACCCCAGGTGAAGGGCGATGCAATCCAAAGCATGACAAATCGCTATCTCAAGCTGCTGCACGTGGTACTCCCAGGTTAGTTACTGGTCGAATATTAGTCCTAGAAAATGGACTGTAGGTAGGAAAGGGATCATTTTTCCATAAAGTCTGAGATCTGGTTCCGTGTGTGCGTGACACCGATTATTATTATTAAATCGTAAATTTCCATCGTCTAGCAATGGATTTTCAATACTTAGGTATAATACATCAAACTTAGTTTTCATATGCGCTATTTGAATTAGCGAAACGAGAGATTAAGTAAATTTGTGACAGCACACCTGTCGGCGGCCGGTTTGTTGTAGCTCCTTCATGTTCCAAAACATAATTCGCAAAATATGTTATAGGAAATCTTATAAAAAACACATGTGCATGGGATTGATAAATCCAAAATGAATACATCAAAGCTCATCTCCAGTGTGCTGCTGGCTCCCCTTCATGGAACTGAATGAAATTCACAATATACCATCATAAATGTACACATACAAATACACATTCAAATGTGCACACACCTACCTACATATATGGATGACATGCACATGATTTGCTTCTAGATATTTAAAAGCCTCGAGATTCTGTCCAGGCAACCACCTGGGCAATTGCACTCTGTAGTTGACGTTGGAGTTGGGACACAACTGGCGCCGATGCGTATATCATAGTCATCAAAGTACAGCGACCCATTCACGGAGGGAGCAATCGCGAATAGAGTACACGAAAAGACGCCACCTTAGGGGACCCAATCATCTTGGGCATGTATGTCCGAGAGTGATCGCCGATTTTAGCCGGTAGACTCTCAGACGGAGGAAGTTACACAGATACAGACACTAGGCTGCATCCCCCAAAAAGGGGGTGGCCGACGGCAAGGCGCACCTCAAACCCTCTCACTCACACAACTTAGCCCTTTTGTGCTGAAGGGTCTGGCCGGTACCCCCTCAACATACACTCAGGGTCACGAGTGCAGTCCGAGGATCCCTTGTCAGCAGCAGGGCCCGACAGTTTTCACTGGTTCACCCCCGTCGCGTCATAATGGCCGGGCCTCCCCACCCACGACCATCCCGACAGCGGAATGCCAAGGGCGGGAAGGCACATCAGAGCAGCGTCAAAATCAACCATTCACAACCTCTCTCTACTCACGCCTGTTCATTGCACGTTATCTCGTCACCTTCACATTCATGTCTCTCCTTCCCAACGCCTGCTTCACACCATCCATCCACCCAAACTTCGGTCATCCTCTGGGCCTGCGACCACTCGCCTCCGCATTCATCACTCTTTTCACCAATCTATCTTCATCCATCCTCTCCATCTCAGCACACGCGAATCCACTCTGTCCTCCAACTTCTTCACCATCCCTGTTCTGATTCGTACCACGTCGTTGGTGATCCGGCCTCTCAGCGTTACTCCAGCCATGCTCCTCGGACATTTCACCTCGAAAACATTCAACCATCTTCTCCCCTCTGCTCTCACCCCCCAAGCCTCAGCTTCGTCGAACACAGTTGGGACAACAACAACCTCATACAGCCCTCTCTTAGCTTCCATCCCCAACGTCCTACAGCTCATTACACTCTATAGTGCACCCAACACTTCACATCCCTCCTTCACTCGCGCCTTCACTTCAGTTTCCACTAGTTCAGTTATCTCCACATGGGAGCCCAGATACTTAAAACACTGAACTTCCCCAAAGACCTCTCTATTTAGGGTGACACTAATTTTGCTCGCATCGACAGTCCTCGAGCATCTCATTACTTTACTCATACCCACGTTTACTCGAAGCTTCCTCATCTCACACACTCTACCAAACTCAGACACTAGCCTACATAGCTTCTCCTCTGAATCTGCAACCAGGGCCGTATCATCAGTAAATAGCAACTGGCTCAACTGCCAACTCCGCCCATTCGCTTCCAACAGTTCCAAGCCACGACCCAGCATACTTAGGTTACAAATAGTAACGGGGCGTTTGAGATCCACTCTGTGGGCCTGAACTTGCAGAGTTGTTTGTAGAGGGATTGAAGTGAATGTGATTGCTTAATTTACTATTGTAGCCAGGCCAGTGCCCGGTCGAGCATCGGCAGAGGTGAAGTGGGCTTTATACCCACTGGGGAAAGATGGTTTGTATAGCCCTGGAGATTTTCCTGGAGGCAAACTACCATTGGATTATACATAGGACTGGGTGAGTTTCAAAAGTTCAGCATAGTTAGCACGATATCCTCTAATGATCCATTGAAGAACGAGGGTATCAGACATTGTGGTTTAGGTTACGAGAAATTCAAGGTCTAGGCTTAAGTTGACAAGGTCTACTTATATATCGCTTTGGTAGACTATGCGGGAGTATATTCGTGCTACCGTAACCCTTGCGTGTCGTTAAAGGCAACTAAAAGGGATGGGGCGAAGAGGCTAGGAATCCCTTTCTCAGTAAAACCCTTCCTCAAAGACGGCAAGACGAGCGGGGGGAGGGGAGTCTCACGCCTCTCCGAACCCTATTGTTAGGGTCGCTGAATGTGCATGGGTGTAGTACAAATGATGTAAAGAGGAGGGGGATTAGTGAGATGTTTGTGAGGAGGAAGTTTGATGTGTTGGCGTTGAGTGCGACGAAATTGAAAGGTGAGGGAGAAAGTGAGTTTGGTGTGGTAAGTGGAAGAAATTCTTGTGTTGAGGAAGGTTGGGCCCGAGAAAGTGTGGTTTTGATATTGAGTCATCGGTTGGCTAGTAGCGTTACCGAGTGGAAGGAGGTGTCCTCAAGATTGATGTGGGTGAAAGTTAAGTTAGGCGTAGAAAGATGGGTATTTGTGAGTGCATATGGTCCAGGTAGCGAGAAGAGTGAGGAGGAGAGGGAGCAATTCTGGACTGACCTGAGTGTACCGAGAGTTTTGGAGGTCAATTCAATGTAGTTGTACCGTGTGACCTTGATGCGAAAGTTGGAGATGCAGTGGTGGAAAATGTGGTATTAAGGTATGGCATTCCCGGTAGAAATGACAGCAGAGAAAACCTGATGGGTCTGTGTATGGAGCAGGAGTTGGTGGTCGGGAACAGTTAGTTCAAGAAGCGAGATATCCACAAGTAGACATTGGTAAGGATGGCCCGTGGTGCAGTGCTGGAATAGCGCTGATGGATTTTGTGCTGATATCGAGGAGAATGGTGGGTAGGCTGCTGGAGGTGCGGGTGTTGAGAGGGGAGGGTGGAGGAGTGTCTGACTATCTGCTGGTGGAAGGTAGATTGAGAGCGGAGCAGAGGTGGAAGGGCAACAAAAGAGTGGGAGGAGGAAGAGAGGTAGTTAAAGTGAGTGAACTGAATGTGAGAAGCAGAGCTGAGGATTTCCAACAGGCGTTGAGAGAAGAATATGACAACGTGAGAGGACAGGATCTGAGAGATGTGGAGGAAGAGTGGGAGACGTTAAGAGATGCGTTGCTGAGATGTGCGAAGAATGTGTGTGGTGCGCGCCGTGTGGGCGGGTGCTGAAGGAAAGGTTGCGAGTGGTGAAACGAGGAGTTTAAACTGGCGGTGGCACAGAAAAAAGATCGTTCGAGGAGTGACTGCAGGTGAAGTCGGTGGTGTCATATGAAGGCTATACATAAAAAAGAAACGAGGTAAAGCGGGTGGTGAGGAGAGCCAAAAGGGACGCCGATGTCAGGTGGGGCAGACGTTGGTGCAAGAATTCTAACGAGAACAAAAATATGTTCTGGGATAAGGTGAAGAGAGTGAGGAAGGGGGAGACCAGAAAGGGAGATGCGGTGAAAGATAACGGCCAGTTCTTGACGTAAAGTAGCGTTGAACAGAAAAGGTGGGCAAAGTATTTTGATGAGTTGTTGAATGCCGAAGATGAGAGAGAGGCTGACACTGTTGCTGTAGGTGGTGATGCACGGATACCCGTTTTTGTAGAGACTTGTTGCGGACATTACTAGGGAAGAAGAGCAGGAGGCGGTAGTGGTGATGAAAGCAGGGAAAGCCCCCGGTTTGGATGGCGTGGCCACCTACTGTTAGAATAGGGGTGCAGTAACGATTGTCGAATAGCTATTTATGCACTGAATCTGTATTTGGTGACGGGTGCAGTGCTTGCATTGTTCCGCTGTACAAGGGCAAATGTGAACAACATGAGTGCTGCAACTCGAGAGGTAACAGTTTATTATGTGTAGTCGGTAAGTTTAACCGGCGAGTGCTGATCAACAGGATAACAAACTGTATGGATGGCGCAATTAGAGAGGAACAGTGTGGCTTTGGAAATGGTGAGGGTGTGCCGATCAGATTTTGGCGGTAAGACAAGTCTGTGAGAATTATCATGCAAAAGGAAATAATGTGTTCTGGGCCTTTATGGATTTGTGGAGGATGTTGCGTTTATATGGAGTGGGTGGAAATCTATTTAAAGCAGTTCAGAGTTTCTATGTTGGCAGCAGAGTATGTGTCAGCATGGGGAGCGAGGCGAGCGATTGGTTTACAGTGAAAGTGGGTGTGAGACAAGGCTGCGTTATGTCTCCATGGCTGTTCAATCTCTACAGGGATGGAGTGGTCGGGGAGGTGAATCTAGTGCATTGGGTCGTGGCTTGGAGTTGTTAGAAACGAATGGGCGGAGTTGGCAGCTGACCCAGTTGCGTTTGAGGATGATACGGCAATGGTGGCGGATTCAGAGGAGAAACTGTGTTAGCTAGAATCTGGGTTATTTGTTTGAGTGTGTGAGAGGAGGAAGCTTTGAGTGAACGTGTGTAAAAGTAAAGTAATGAGATGATCGAAGAACGTCACCGCAAGCAGAATAAGTGTCCTCCTTAATGGAAAGTTATTGGAGATAGTTTAGTTTTTCAAGTATCTGAGCTCCCATGTGGAGAAGACTGAACTAGCGGGAACTGAAGTGAAGTCGCGAGTGAAGGAATGGTGTAATGTGTTGGGTGCAGGGAAGAATGTAATGAGGTGTAGGATGTTGGGGAAGGAAGCAATGCGAGGACTGTATGAGGGTGTAGTTGTCCTAATTGTGCTATACGGAGCTGAGACTTGGGGGGGGGTGAGAGCAGAAGAGAGAAAAAGGTTGAATGTCTCCGAGATAAAATGATTAAGGAGCATCGCTGGTGTGACGTTGAGAGACACAATCAATAACGACGTGGTGCGAGTTAAAATGGGGATAGTCAAAAAGTTTGAGGACAGAGTTGATTCGAGTGTTCTGAGATGGTTCGGGCACATGGTGGGGGATAGATGAAGGGAGATTTATAAAACGGGTGTTGAAGGCAGAGGCGAGTGGACGTACGCCTAAAGAAAGACCAAAGTTTGGCTGGATGGATGGTGTGAAGCAGGCGTAAGGTAGGAGAGACTTGTACGTGTAGGTAGCGAGTGAGCGTGCAATGATTAGGCGTAAGTGGAGAATGGTTGTGAATACATGATGTTTGACGCTGCTTTAAAGTGCTTTCCCGCCCTCGACATTTTGTTGAGACGGGGTAGTCGTGGGCGGGGTGGGGGAAGTCGGTCATCATGACGTGGCAGGGGTAAACCTGTCACACTGTCGGGCCCTGCTGCCGACACTGACCGAGGGCTAAGTTGTGCGTGAGTATGAGAGGAGTGTGAGGTGCGCGCCTTGCCGTTGGCCACCCCACTTTATGGGGTATTCGGCCTAGTGTCTGTATCAGTATTACTAGAATGGTCTCTTCAGTCTGACTCTGTCCTATTACTACATGACAAGCTTACTATACTTAGGATATCGTTTTGATTTCAGAAAAAAAATTGTTCTAAAATGCGTATAATTTGAATAATTTATGTTCATGATATCAGCTCTCTAAAAGAGATTTGAAATGATGCTTTCCACGCAACAATATCTTCAAAATTGTACGAGTTTATTGTAATCCTCCACACGGTGCTTTAAAATTATGCATTCCGTGACATATTCTGAAATGGTTAAATAGGACAAAATTTTGAACTTACAAAAATCACATTTTGCAACTTTCAATATCCAAATTTAGAACAAAGCTCTTCACTCGAATGAGATACTCTACAATACCTTCCCAATGACACATTGCATGGCATGACAATTTTAAAACCGTATGAAGAGACCCAAATAGGAAAACATATTCGGTTGAAGAATAAAGGTTTGAAATTTTGAAGAAAAATACCATAATACTGAAGAAGCTGCTCCATGATTTTTTTTCGAAATATGTATAGGATGCCGTGAAAACATCATACTAGTTTGTGTGTGACGAATAAGTTGGAGAGGAGAGTGCATATCAAATTTTTTGTGCCATTTCCGACTTTTTGGTGAATTTAGTGAGTCCCGATTTATTGTCCGAGCATTACACCAGAAAGATGGACGGGCAGACAAACGAACTTGCTTTTATTTTATTCAAAACCTGGCAGTTTTTAGAATGATACACGACACTCATAATTCGCGGCACTATGCCTAACACTGTACAACAATATGAATCGCCGCTAGGGCTGGGAGACATATTGACACTATGATGCAGACGACAGTATCCAAGCTCACTTTGCCGATCCATGCAGCTCCCCAAAGAAGAGGAGATTGTTGGGCTGAGTGCGGCGGGCGAGGTGGCGCTGCATGCCATTAATAGCCTCAATGTAGTCGTCCAGCAACCTGACAGAGGAGGGCAGAGGTGGTGAGCACAGCAGGATAATATGGGATGTGTGTGGTATACATAGCCGGGTACTGGAGGGGGGGGGGGGAGGAGTGTGTATGTCCTATATTTACTGTAGAATGTCGTTTAGTTGCTCACAGTTAAGTTACAAGGTTCAGATGCAATGTTGAATCCCTCATATCGGGTGGCCAACTAGAAGACACCTCACGCTCCTCTTATGCACTTACACACATACCAAAACTCAACCCTTTTATCGCTGGTGGGTCAGTCAGGGCCCCGCAACACGCACTTCTGGTCAGGAGTGAGGTAAAAGATCAGTGTCAGCAGCAGGGCCCAACAGCTAACATGGTTTATCCCCGCTGCGACGTCATCGCCGAGCCCTCCTCGCATCCATCCCTATTCTCATCAAGACGCCAATGGCGGGATCACATAGAAGGACGCTGGTGATTGGTATGGCAGGCAGATGCACGAAAATTTGATGGAGAACAAACATATTCTGGAAAGAGGCAATGAGGGTGAAGAAGCGGGAGACTGGGAAAGAGGTGGTAAAAGATGTAAACGGTCTGATGCTTTAGTTGAGTGGTGATGTACGGAAGAGGTGGTTTTTGTACCTAGAGGAGTTTTTGAACGTTGAGGATAAGAGAGAGGCTGACATAGTTGCTGTGCGGGTTATTGCACAGATGCAAGTTTAGGAGCAAGAAATGTTGCGGGCACTACAGAGAAAGAAGTGCAGGAGTCGGCTACGTGGATAAAATCTATGAAAGTCCTTGGTTTAGACGACGTTACGAATGAGTGTCGAGAGAGGGGTAGAGCTATGGAAGTCGAATGGTTAGTGAGGCTACTAAATCTGTGTTTTGTATTGAGCATGGGGCAGATTGAGTGGCGTAGTACTGGCGCTGTTCTGCTGCAAATGGACAAACGAGATAAAAAAATGATTGCAGCAACTCAGGAGGTATTAGTTGGTGAGTGACGAATAAGTTGGACAGGAGGTGCTTATCAGGAATTTAGTGACAGCATGGATGTTACGGTAAGCAAGGAATAGTGTTTTTTACTAGTAATGGTAGAGGGCCCGGCCCGCAGGTCATATTTTTGCAGGGTGACAAGAGAAAAGTTGTATCCTGGGTCTTTGTGGATCTGGAAACGGCATATGATAGGGTCGGCAGGGAGGCGTTGTGAAGGGTGTTGCGATCGCAAAGATTATTTGAAGATTTGTTAGGAGCGGTTGTATGAGGGGTTTGTTGTCCCAACTGTGCTTAACGAAAGAGCGTTTGCAAGTGTAAGCAAACATCAACAGGCTTCTGGGTCCAACTAGGTTGTATTTTGATGGAAAAAAGACTACTTCAGAAATTAACGTTTATGAGCAAAACATCAAGAAAGGGAACAGTTAGCGATTTAACGAGAATTCATGTAGAATTCGTCAGGCTGTGACTTGAACGTTTCTGCTGTATTGCTGTTTGCATATCCGCTAAAAGTTAGTTCCATTCTTCAACAACTCTCTCAATGGTGACAGGAATCAGTTTCTTTCCAGACATTGAATATTCGTGCTTGAGGTTATGAGGACCCTTGTGCATAACTTTACATTTGTCCAGATTGAATTTCATTTGCCACTTTCCTGACCAATCAACAATTCTCTTCAGGTCTAGTTGGATCTGCTGATACTCAAGTTCAGTTCGCCCTTTTCCTCCTACCTTAGCCTTCGCAGGGCAGTATCGCCATTCATGGTTTTTCTCATAACTTTATTACTGCCGAGCGCACGCAAGTAAAAGACAAACCATTCGATTCGTTATGCAAATGCGGTTCTTTTGAGCTATATGAAAATTACATAAGGTTAAAATTACCTAGCTGTGGAGTCCAAAAATTATATGTTGTCATTATTTCATTCCTCCAAATTTTGGACTAGATCAGATAAAATTATTCGCTTCAAAACTTTTAGTCGTATACAGCTCCCAAACACATCGCTGAACTCGTAGTAAAACAACGCTATTTTTGGTGCTATTCATTTTGATCTAATTAGGCATTTATACCACATCATCAATATTTTTGGTCAAAATATAGATTTTTTTCTAAAATCATGAATCAGGAATTTGAATCAAAACAACTAACTTGATGCAAAAACTCTTGATGAACCAATTGTAGCTTGTTTTCTTACAAATAAAACGAAACAAATCCCATTATCCCAACTACTATACTGATCGAGCTACATGCGAAGGCGCAAACACTATGTTTGAATGCCTACCTATTTTTAACCACCATTTCATATTTTACTACGTTTAGGCAAATATTTCAAAAACTACACGAGCAAGAATACCGAGACCTTATATGTTTTTGTTCCTCAGGTCATTCTCCATCAAACCAGCACTATTCCAGCCTTGAAAGAAGAGATTTGAGGGCAATTACAAGCTATTAGGACTAAAACAAGGAATAATTTTCAACATATGGCTAAAAATGTTGAAAAAAAATATTCTTAAATTTTTGGTGATTATCTAATTTTTTGTCAACTTATTGATTTTTTTAGAGCATTAAAACAAATATTATTACCATTTACATAAGTCTAAGCTTGAAAATTCAATGAAATGCCTATTAACTCATTCCCTATCTTTCATTAACAAGCTCTCTAAGTCAACTTTGCGAGAAAAAAAATGAAAATTTCTATAAAAGTTGTATTTTGTCACATTTCTCCAACACTAACCGTTTTATTTCAATATCGTGTTCTATATGCCCACCCAGCACGCATTTACAAAAAAATGTAGGCCCTGTGAGGGTTGGTATCGTCTGCAAACATACTAATGTTCGGAAGCATGTTTTCATCAAAATCATTTATGAATATTATGGAGCGAACTGGACCTAACACGGATCCTTGATGCACGCCACTTGAAATATTACCCTAAGGGGAGGAAGCGCCGTTGAGTACAACTTGCTACTTTCTGTCCGTAAGCCAACATTTCATCCAGTTATCAAGCTCGCCTCAAAAACCTATGCTGTGCAATTTACTAACTAAGCACTTATGAGTGACTTTATCAATGGTCTTTTGAAAATCAAAGTAAATAACATTGATTGGAGATTTCGTGTTGTGAATTTCAATTATTTTTTGGAAAAAATACCGTTTGTAAGACAGCAACGATTGTGTCTAAAGCCATGCTGAGAGTCACCTAGCAACTTGTTTGATTAGAAAAATTCTATAATTTTATCTGTTATCAAACTTTCTTTCAATTTGCCAATGATTGTGATGAGACTAATTGGTTGGTAATTGCCAGGACACTTTTTTAAATTGGAGTGACATGGGCCGCTTTCCATTGAGAGGGCCAAGTGTGCCATTTGTGGGAGGTTGGGTGGAAAAAGTTGATAAATATTCGGCGATTTTGTTCATAGTCTCTTTTAGTATTTTGGGATGAACTTGGACTCCACCTGGAGATCTTGCAACTAACAATAGGGTTCCTCTCCGAAACTTATTTACTGTGTTAAGTGTGTTAATAAATAAATAAGAAATAAATCTTGGAACTAGTTGTATAAGTGAATAATAATAAGCGCGAGCATTCGGAAAGAGTGCGGAGATTCCCCTGGACGACGTCTGAGGATGCAGCCTACTCTGGAGACCTGTTCGATCCGCTTCGCCAGGATGAGCAAGCACGTCTTTGGGGACCTCGAAAGGCAGGACGAGAAGCGCCTCGTCTACCACTTCTGTGAGCTGGATGGCAGGCTTGACCAGGTCCTGGTGACCTTTCAGGGCGAAGGTCTTTGTCCTCGAGGAGCAGCTGCCCACTGTTGTCAGTGAGTATGTGGAGATGCGAGAGGAGATTGGCAGAACTTGTGAGTCCGTAGCGGAGGTGAGAGCCGAGGTGGGTATGGTCCAAGAGGACCTTGTTAGTAAGCATGATCTGGAGAGTTTCGCTGCAGACCTCAGTAGAAACTTACGTTTCGATACGGAGAAGGCTAGTAAGGGCATGGCGGAACAGACGAGGAAGCTCGTGAAAGTCAACGGGCTGGTAGTCCATGCTCTACAGATAGATGGAGAGGTATCCCGGTTGAGGATTGACCGGGGGGACCCAGTTCGATCACGGAGGAGCCTTGATGGATATGCCTGTTTTCCTAGGTAAAAGTCTGCAACGGCAGCAAGCATCCACTTCTAAACCCATGTCAGGGCTACCGGTGCTGGATGTGAGCTAGCGACACGCTTCCACCCCTAAACCCAAACCTGGGGCACCTACTTTCCGTCAGGCCAAGAGGTCATCGGCTGCCCGGAAACCGAAAACCGGGACAAAGCCGATACCTCGGACCAAGACATACGAGGATCGAAACCGCACCCAACTTCGACGGGATAACGTAGATTCGGACAGATTTCAGCAGGTCCAGAAACGGTTCACCTTCGTGAACCGGCCCGCGTTTGTGATGCCAACGCGTACACCTCTGAGAGGTTCACGACCGTGACCGCGAAGCTGAGACACTTGTCCTTGGTGACTCTATCGAACGGTACCAGGTGGTTGAATTCGTTCATAGGTGTAAGGTAAAGAGGCGGGTTATTTGTACACCCGTGCCACGCTAGAGAAGATCAGAGGTGCCCTTGTGGAGGTTGAGGTTTCCAGCCGGGAGACTCATAATCGGTCATGTCGGTATTAATGATCTTTCGAAAGATTTGCTAGCCAAGTATAGGCACCTGATTTCTAACCTTGAGACAAAAACGGATCGAGTGGCCATCACATCCATCTTACCGCGAATCAATGATGATGAAGAGCTAAATAGTAAGTTACAGATACAGACACTGGGCCGCATCCCCCAGAGAGGGGGGTGGCCGACGGCAAGGCGCACCTCACACCCTCACACTCACACAACTTAGCCCTTTTGTGCTAAAGGGTCCGGCCGGTAGCCCCTCAACTTAC
>SDVV010000449.1:0-31904 GCA_016164225.1 Gammarus roeselii | reverse complement strand
CTGTTTATTTATGTATGAAAAAATAACTCTGTATCTTTTTGAACAAATTAACAATTCTATATTTTCCGGTACTATCAGGCAATAATTCGTCAGAAAAAATATACTCGCATATGAACGATGATGTACCGTATCATGTACGATTATATCATTTCGGCGAACTATTACACTGAGATTTTAATTATTTCTCTTTTCAGAGATTTTGTAAGAAATGAGCAGTAGGACATGGGTTCGGTAGCAAAGAATGGGTTGCGCGATTTTTTTTGTCCTATTTCTGCACTAAGAGACTGAGACGTGAGGAACGAAAGCGGAAAGCAGAAGACGGTTGAATGTTTTCGCAATTGAATGTTTCATAGTTATGGCCGGAGGGACGTTCAGGAATAGGATCTAATATGACCTTGTTCTAATTAGAACGGTGATGGAGAAGAAGTTGGAGGACAGAGGAGAATCACGTTTTCTGATGTGGTTAAGACACATGTTGAGGATGAATGACGGGAGATTGTCATAAATAAAAGTGAGTGAACGTAGGTCGTGAGGAAGACCAAAGTTTGGGTAGGTGGATGACGTGGAGTATGCTTTTGGGAGACAAATCAATGTAGAGTTAGCAATAGGCGTGTTATGAATAGACGTGAATGGAAAATGGTTGTGAATGGATGCGTTACGACGCAATTCAGATGAGCTTTCCCGCCCTGTGCGTCTCGATCGGTGAGTAACAGGATGCACGTGAGTGCAACGGATTATGACGCTGCTGGCGTAAACTAGTGAAAGCTATCGAGCCTCGCTGCTGACACTCATCTCGACCTTACTCCTGACCACAAGTATGTGTTACGGGGTCCTAACCGGACCCTTAACGCTAAAGAGCTATGTCTTGTTAATTGCTTGAGTCATGAGACGATTGTGGGGGACTCAGCCTGAGTCTGAGAACATGAATAGATGTTCAAATTCTAAGAGGATTTATAGGAAGGTGGAAAAGTTTTTCATACTGAGCGAAAAAGTGCAAACTGATTGCGAACTAATATGGAAATTCTTCGCTTCATGATACTTTTGGTTCAGAATATTTTTTGAGAGACCAACATTTAGAACCGAAATGGTGCAATACAATCGCTTTTAATTATATTTTGTCACGAGTCTTATCCTGAAACATTAAAGTTGCCTGTTCATAGGGATGCCATAAAAGATTTTATCAAGCTGATTAACATCCCGTATCTAGGAATGATTATTTTTGTACAGCATGAATCTAAGAATGATTATCTATTCTTTACAGCACGAATCTAAGAATGATTATCTATTATTTTCTCACTGATCCGAGAATGAAGATCTATTCATGTCTCTCAAGGTATTATTTTCAGTCGTCGGTGAGTAAAATGTACCTTTATTTTCAATAATTTCTGATGGTTTACTACTTATTTTCAAAAGGAATTTGTATGTCAAAGTAATCTATACCATTGTCAAAGTTTTATTTTCCAAGTCAAATCCAAGTGCTGTCAATATCTAATGGAAATCTGTCTCTCTTTCTGGAAGCCGGTCATTCCCGACTCGCCGAATATTGCAGCATATTCAGCAATAGGAATAAATATCTCTGCTTGTTCAGCTATCGGGAGGAGTATCGCTTCATTTTCAGCTTTAGGTATGAATATAACTGCATGTTCCGCTATAGGAGAGAATATCGCTGCATATTGAGCTATAGGAATGAATATCGCTACGTGTCCAGCTAAATGGGAATAAATATCGCGGAATGAATATAACTGTAATTAAATGAGGTAACAGTGCAAGCAGATGATCCAAGTGCCAGACATCGCGAGGTAGAGGCCACACATTTTGAAATCACAAAGGTGGGGTAAATTATTAACGAGGTGGTAAATTATTCAAACTCTCAGGATTGGAGGCTTATATTATATCAATGTAACATAACCCTCCAGTTTGTTCCTGCCTTATTTACAGGAACAAGTTATCTAGTATCAATGGTGGTGCACATGAAAAACTGTTGTAAACATTTTCCTGATGCGAGTAAGTTTTATTCCTAAAGACCTAAACTTTACCGCTAAACTTGAGAGTGTGTATGCTCACTATATAATCCGCCAATCGAACAACAGTCTTCGATGTTTTTGCTACTTATTACTTAATGTTAGATTTGACATGTAATACCTATGATCACACCAGCAGGATTTGCCACCGTCATAATTTATCCTTGGCTCCTAAACTTGACATGCTCGTGTCGTGATCTAGTTAGAAAACGTTCTCTACAGTTGAAAGTGTTATGAATGTTTCATACCTACATCACAGTGTTAGTCAACAAACTCTTCTTAGTGTGGGCCTCCCGTTGGCTCATCCACCGCTTGTAACTTTGGCCATTGATGTTGCAGAAGCTGTAGACATTTTTAACATCACGTATCGTAACTGCTCCAACAATCACGACTTGTTCAGATGGGCGATAGTAGTACATATAAGTACTGCCAGTATGCCCTGGAAATAGCTGGTGCCAGTATGCCCTGGAGATAGGTGGTGCCAGTATGCCCTGGAGATGGGTGGTGCCAGTATGCCCTGGAGATGGGTGGTGCCAGTATGCCCTGGAGATAGGTGGTGCCAGTATGCCCTGGAGATAGGTGGTGCTAGTATGCCCTGGAGATAGGTGGTGCCAGTATGCCCTGGATATAGGTGGTGCCAGTATGCCTTGGAGATAGGTGGTGCCAGTATGCCCTGGAGATAGGTGGTGCCAGTATGCCCTGGAGATAGGTAATGCCAGTATGCCCTGGAGATCCGCGGTACGAAACGAGCCCTGGATGGTGGGTAGGGGAAGGGAGCCAGGCGCGCGAGATAGGGGATACGAAACAGCCCTGGTGAACAGAGTTTGGTTACGATTATTAATGGTTTGTAAATAGGTATTGTAAAGGGTAAGTATAATTGTATGATTTATAGTTTATTTAATTAACATATCCGCAGGAGGTGTTGGCCGGGTACATATTGGTTTGGCTGTATATGTATGATTTAATTATCGTTTAATAAGATTCTTTTATATCGTGGTATTTAGTACCGGAGGCACCTCTGTTATTTCAATGGGTTTTTATTGCTGGATCATTATTTTATTTATGGTATTATTGAACGATTTAGTTACCGTTGTAACAGGATGTCGGTGCTCGATCGTTACCTAATTTAAGTATGTTGACCATAGTACGAATGTGTGAAATTCGGAATTATGTACGTGGCTTATTAATATAGAGCAAAAGCTATAGTATTTGATTGAATCCATCCGGTTCTGCCCCTTGTACGTACATAGTTTTATAGTTTCATCAGGAAACAACGTTAAGAATCAAATAGTAGGCGCAGATACGTTCACGTATTTTCAATCCGTATGTCTGTGGACAATGAAACATGTTTTAGATTATATTTATTACATAGATACTTAGTAGCTTGGCTACATAGGAACATTTACATCAATCTATTTTCATTATTTTAGGAGCGTTTGCAGAGGTATACGTTTCACGTTTTTTTTCAATGTGTACGACTATGGATAATGCAACATGTTCAAGTTTATTAGTATTATTTAGTCATTACATGGTTACATAAGAATATTTACATATAAGTACCTGTCATTTGGAAATGTTACCACTGATCGCTATCGTATCGGCAGACCTCTATCCGTCAATGTCATACAGATACCTTATCTCGAGTTGCACTCCTCTCGTAACCCTTCCTAATAGCCAGATAAAATCTCTACATGTCAGTTTACGGCACCTTTAATCACTTGTTGCGTTGCTGGTAGGAATATCGTTATAGCACATTTGGACATGCGTCGGGGGCCCCACTCGGCAAAAAGTTGGATACGCTTTTGAAAATGGGGTGAGATAAGCTTGCTTGGATAAATTAATGTTCGTCCACGGTGTCAGGGCTTATTGAATTGACATATCCGCAAGAAATGTTAGCATGGTATGTATAGGATTTCTTCTGCTTAATAGTATATGGTAGTGTAGAATTTAATCGATTTGGCTGTATGTAGCGTTTTATTTTGTGTCGAAGTTACCGTCATTATTATATATTTTTTTTATTACATATCCTCTCTCTGCTTACATCTCTTCCATGTTAAATACATTTGTGCATCGACATCCTCATCACCCATGACACATCGTTTCCTCTTTTTAGTGACGGTAGGTTCAATTTCAATGGATTTTTTTGGAAATGCCTGGATGCCCATAGGCAAGAGTTGAGCACCCATCAACAAATTACCAAACATTTCGAGCTTACTGAGACTATTTTTAATAGTGCGTACAGTTTGAAGCAGGCACGCTTGTGCGTAAACGTTGCGTATGAGTAGTATATATAACGTCAAAAACGCAAATGGGACAATGTAATGGTTAGAAAGTATCAAATTACATCGTGTGACCGACTTAGTCCATAAATAACTCGGACATTGTAATTTAGGTCCATTTAATTACATTTAGGGATAATTTAATTCCTTTTTGGGGTGTCAAAACGCAGATGTGACAATGTAATGGTTAGAAGTATCTGATTACATTGTGTGTCCGGCTTAGTCCCTATGTAAATCGAATATTGTAATTTAAGTGGAGACAATTACTCATGTGGTCAAGTTAATTACTGTAGGTATAGAGAGAACACCCGGGAGGAGGAGGATAGGGGAGGAAAGTCAGGTGCCTGAGATTGAGTGTCACCTAAATGCGGATGGGACAATGTAATGGTTGGGATGTAAGTTACGACTGTATGTGTACGACTCAATTCTTTATACCTCGGACCTTTATCCGTCAATGTCACACAGAGATCTTATCTTAACTCGCACTTTTCGGGGCATGCAGTAGGGTATTCCTTTTATCACTTGACGCGTTCAGTAGCAATAGCGTTTGTTTCATTTGAACATGCAGTAGGGTGTACCTTCAATCACTTGGCTTACGGCTTGGTTTCGGACGGTTTATATAGATATATGTTAATAGGTCTCGTACACGGCAATTAAAATTGTATTGGGTTATTTTGATTGGATTATTTCGCACGGTAGGATGGTATAAAATATATTAGCATGTTTGTTAGTGCAAGATTCATTTTGAATAGGTCACTTTTATATTGTTTTATTAGGTTTTGTAGGCCGGTTGTTTTTTAATGGTGTTTATTTCTCAAACCTTTTGTTACGTATGTTATTCGTATTACCGTAGTCATAGGATATCGTTGCTCGATCGTTATAATACGTAGATTATGACATTTTTCTCTTCATAAGTGATGATCATAGTTTATACTTGGTATTTTATAGCACAGTCGATATTATTTGATTAAATCCATTCCTTTTTCCCCGTTGTATGCATATTTTATTTTCAGAGTTTTGTCAGGGCTCATCGTTAGGAATCAAATAGTAGGCGCAGTACGTTTCACATATTTTCAATCCATATATTAATGGACAATGGAACAAGGTTAATTTTTTTTTATATTTTATGACATAGATACATGGGTTTATATAGGAACATTTTCATCATGTTAGGGACATTTTCATCGCATAAGGAGTGGGTTACAGTGCTATACTTTCACGCATTTTCAATACATGGAAGCATTTACATATAAGGAATATGTACATACTATGAACAATTACAGGTTATAACATGTTCAAGTTGACGTATTTTCATCATTCACTCTAGTACATACGCCAATGACAGTCTCACCCGGCTTACGCCTCTTACATGTTAAATCCATGTTTACATTAGTTTTATTAGCCAAAACACATGGTTTCCTCTTTCTAGTCACGGTAGTTTATTTCAATGGATTTTTGGAATGTCTGGATGGTCATAGGCAAGAGTGTTGCAGGAGTCGAGATAATAACGTTTGTTTTCAAATTTACTGAAGCAGTTTTTGATGGTGCATACAGCTTGAAGCTGGCATGCTTGTGCGTGAATGTTGTTTATGGTCTCAAAGGGTGTATAGGTTTTCTGGTTATTGATGTCTCTGTATTGTTCACGTTTGATTTTTGGCTTGCGTCTGGTAATTGATGCTCTTAGCAGCTGGTTTGTGCCCTCGGACTCGAGCAACTTACTGTAACACTTTGGTTGCAAACAAATATTCTCACTCGGGTAGTCGTCAGCTGTTTCGCTTTTCAGTAGTCCCAGCTGCCATTTTCTTGCATTCATCGTACATGGGATGATTTGTCGGGTAGTTGGAAGAGTCCATGTATTCCATCTCAATGTAAGTCACGCCTGTAAACACGTTCGGTAACGAGAGTGTGGCCGAGTGGATGAGCGGAACGTTGCTATCTTCAGTAGTCCCAGCTGTCGTTTTCTTGGTTTCATCGTACAAGGGATGGTTATTGGGGTAGTTGGAGAAGTCCATGTATTTACCCAGCGGAGATTGCCGCATTTCCGCCTCAATATCGGCCACACATTTCAACAACATCAGCAAAGAGTCAGTGTCCGAGTATATGAGCGAAACGTTGTTACCGTAGCGTGGTTTCAATGTGTGTGCCATAAAAGAAGCTGTAGACTTATGCTTTAGCTTCTGTTTGGAGCTGATAAGATATATATTTATATTACCTTAGGTAGTCGAGTGCAATTTTAATTTGCTTAATATCTTTCGCATTTTATAATGCAAGGCAGGAGGCTTTGTATTGCATTTCAATGCAAGTCATGTTGTAAATCTAAAATTTCTTCATCGTACAAGGGATGATTTTGGGGTAGTTGGAGAAGACCATGTATACAACCAGAGAAGATTGCCGCATTTTTCCGCCTTAATATCGGTCATTATTTTAAACTGGAATAATATCTACAGCAATTCAATGCTACCCATACAGTATTGCAACTTCGTTGCATGTCATGTTACATATATGCATTTCAATGCTAGTCATCCAAGTGAAATTTAGGATATTGCAAACAATGTTCTATATGATATATTTTTTATTGATATTAGATTTTGACACATTTATATATATTAGGGGATTACACGGGCTTATTATTTTGTACGAAAACATAACTACACACCGAAAATTTGACGTGAGCAAATTGACGAAACACAATTAATGACTTCGACCTATCTCTCTTGTGTTATCTTGATCCTTGGTATCGGACCCACGCGAAGGGTTCTTTATCTATGATATGCATAATTTCTCACCTGAAGCTGTTAGTCTTGTCATATCGGTGTAGGATTTATCTTTTTTTTCTCTGTTCTATTGAGTTCTAGAGTGCTGCCCCTAGTACACATTTTAGATAGACGTTTACCTTCGGGAGAAGTATATGCAGCACTTCCAAGCCTAACCGTATAACCCAAACTTTGTTTCTTAGTCTTCAGCAAGCTTTCTCGATGCTAGTTTTTTTTATCATGCCTGCATGTTTATGACATCGAATCGCTTCAGGGTTTTTCTTACTGTTGCCAACATTACTATTCACTATATTCCCGCAGATATCCGAAATATACCTAATTCTCCTAAAACTCAAACGTTTGAGACACGATTCCCTCTCTTCATGATTCATTTTGAAACAAAGTCATATATACATTTTATTTTTTTGTATAATTTTACACTTCTTATACATGTTACCCCATTTGACAAAACGATTTCCTTCAACTTTAGCAGGTTTTCTTCACATGAGGTTTTCTTAATATCACTACCCATATTTTTCAGTATTTTCCATTTCGGCTAAGGTTTAAGTCTCCTCCTGCCATATGGATTAAGCCATTTCATCCATGCTTCATACGCTCTGCGCTTTGTTGTTAGAGGTGAAGCACTGCCTTTACTGCTCGCACCCTGTTGATTACTGTATATCTCATTATTTTTTATACCCAGGTCCGGTTTATTATGTTCCATCAAAACACCTGTTGCATCCTTAGAGCTTGAATTTCCTCGTTTATTTTTAATATGATCAACGCAAGATTATGGCATCGTTTGATAAGTTGCCCAAACCCGAACGTGGAGCTTGATTTGCTTAATTTTATCTCCGCAACGCAAATAACACATATTCTCGTGTGTTCATTTCTATTAAAATATTTCCATACTAATCTTGGCGACATCCATCTCATGATATGAATATATCATTGATTTATGATACATACATATACATGACTCTATTACAAGTTATTTTTTTTAAATATCACACACAATGTAGACACATGCATACATTGGTATACATATACAGGGTCGATTACCATCTGTAGCATTTTTCCATTAGAACAACACCCCTTGCTTTTGTTACTAGATATTTGATGTGGATCAGCTTCACGGCATGTTTGGTTGAAAGAACTAATCATCCTAACATAACCAAACCTAACTTATGTACGGTATTCAGTCATAGATATATACATTGCATAATAAATATCTGCACATGTCTCTACATTTTGATCTATCCTTTGCAGTTTTGATACACAAATCTAATTTTGATCTAGCCAATTTCAACCATTTTTCAATGACCTCAGCTCGTAGAGTTATCGGGCTGTTATCAGGCTGCTGCAGGAATGAAGTCACGTCCCTTGGAGGTTCAATGGTTGTAAGGCAAATAGAAATCGGTCTCGGAGCGGCTCCGAAAGCAAAGTCAGTACCCTACAACGATCTAGGCTCATAGGGGTAGTGGAAATGGTTCTCGGGGCTGCTGCTAGAATGAAGTCACTCCTTTGATGCGGCAATGGCTAGTAAAGAACTTGGAAAATTGATTGATTTGGGCCTCATTTCCACCAGAGCCTTAACGTGAGTCATAATAGGCTCCCCCGTAGGGCGCGAAGAACTTGGAAAAAGCTCCCGGGTCGGCGCAAGGAACGAAGTCATCCCCCTTCAATGAACTTGGCTCGTAAGGGAAGTGAACATTGTTCTCGTGGCTGCTGCAGGAATGAAGTCACTTCTCCTGGAGGTACAATGGCTGTAAGACAAATGAAAATCGGTCTCGAAGCGGCTTCGAGAACAAAGAAACTCTCCTACAATGGTATCCGCTTGTATATGGAGTGGACAGAGTCCTTGGAGCTGCTCCAGGAATGAAGTAACTTTCCATTGAGGTGCAATTGCTGTGATGCAAATGGAAGTCGGTCTCGTCGCGGCTCCGAAAAAAAGTCATTACCCTATAACGATCTCAGCTTGTAGGGGAAGTGAACATGGTTCTCGAGCTGCTGCACGAATGAAGTCACTCCCTTGGAGTGGCGATGCTTGTAAGCAACTTTGAAATCGCTCTCATGGTGGCTCCGCGAACAAAGTCAGTACCCTACAAAGATCTGAGCTCATAAGGAAAGTGGATATGGCTTGCGGGATTGCTTTAGGAATGGGGTCACTTCGCCTGGAGGTGCAATGACTGTAAGGCAAATGGAAATCGGTCTCGTCGCGGCTCCGAGAACAAAGTCACTCCGCTACAACGATCTCAGCTTGTAAGGGAGTGGACATGGTTCTTGAGCTGCTGCATGAATGAAATCACTCCCTTAAAGTGACGATGCTTGTAAAGAACTTTGAAATTGCTCTCGGGCGGCTCCGAGAACAGAGTCACTACCCTACAATGATCTCGGCTTGTAGGGGAAGTCGACTGAGGTCTCGGGGCTGCTGCAGGAATGTTGTCACGTCCATTGGAGGTGCAATGGTTGTAAGGCAAATAAAATTCGGTTTCGAGGCAGCTCCGGAAACCGTCACTCGCCTACAATGATCACGGCTAGCAGATGAAGTGAACTGAGTTTTCGGAGCTACTGCAGGAATGAAATCACTTCCTTGGAAGTGCAATGGTTGTAAGGCAAATGCAAATCTGTCATGGCGCTACTCCGAGAACAATGTCACTACCTTACAATGATCTCAGCTCGTAAGGGAAGTCGACTGGGTTAGCGGGGCTGCTGCAGGAATGAAGTCACTTCCCTTGGAGGTTCAATAGTTGTAAGGCAAATGGAAATCGGTCTCGACGCGGCTCCGAGAATCGAGTCACTACCCTACAACGATCTCAGCTCGTAGAGGAAGTGTACATGGTTCTCGGACCTGCTGAAGGAATGAAGTCACTTCCCTTAGAGGTGCAATAGCTGTAAGGCAAATGGAAATCAGTTTTGGGGCGGATCCGTGAACAAAGTCACTACCCTACAACGATCTCAGCTTGTAGGGGAAGTGGACATGGTTCTCAGATCTGCTGCGGGAATGAAGTTACTCCCTCTGGAGGTGCAATATCTATAAGACAGATGGAGATCGGTCTCGGTGGAGCTGCGAGAACAAAGTTACTACCCTACAACGATCTCAGCTCGTAGGGAAGTCGACTGAGGTCTCGGGGCTGCTGCAGGAATGTAGTCACGTCCATTGGAGATGCAATGGTTGCAAGGCAAATGGAAATTGGTCTCGACGCGGCTCCGTGAAAAAGTCACTACCCTACAATGATTTCAGCTCGTAAGGTGAGTGAACAAGGTTCCCGGGGCTGCTGCAGGAATGAAGTCACTTCCCCTGGAGGTGCAATAGCTATAAGGCAAATAGAAATCAGTCTCGGGCGGCTCCGATAACTAAGTAACTCTCCTACAAAGATATCGGCTCGTAGATGGAGTGGACAGAATTCTCGAGCTGCTGCAGGAATGAAGTCACTCCTTTGGAATGGCGATGCTTGTTAGGAACATTGAAATTGATCTCGAGATGGCTCCGCGAATAAAGTCACTACCCTACAACGATCTCGGCTTGTAGGGGGAGTCGACAGAGTTCTCGGGGCTGCTGCAGAAACAAAGTCACTTCCCTTGGAGGTGCAATGGTTGTAAGGCAAATGGAAATCGGTCTCGGGGCGGCTCTAATAATAAAGTAACTCTCCTACAATCATATCGGCTCGTAGGTGAAGTGGACGTGGTTCTCGGGGCTTCTTCATAAATGAAGTCACTTCCCTCGTGTGGCGATGCTTGTAAGGAAATTTTAAATCGCTCTCAGGGCAGCTCCGAGAACAAAGTCAGTACCCTACAACGATCTCGGCTCAAAAGGGAAGTGAACATGGTTTCGGGGCTGCTGCAGAAATTAAGTCACTTTTCTTGGAGGTGCAAGGGTTGTAAGGCAAATGGAAATCGGTCTCATCGTGGCTCCGAGAACAAAGTCACTACCCTTCAATCCCAGCTCGTAGGGGAAGTGGCATGGTTCACGGAGCTACTGCAGGAATCAAGTCTCTCCCTTATAGTAGCGATGCTTGCAAGCAACTTTGAAATGGCTCTCGGGGCGGATCCGAGAAAAAAGTCACTACCATACAAAGATCTTGGCTCGTAGATGAAGTAGACAGAGTCTTCGGGCTGCTGCATGACCAATTTCCTTTTGTCTTATAGCTATTGCACCTCAAAGGGAAGTGACTTCATTCCTGCAGCAGCCCCAAGAACTCAGACGACTTCCCTTACAATCCGAGATCATCGTAGGTTAGTTACTTTATCCTCGTAGCCGCCCCGAAAGCGATTTCAAAGTTCCTTACAAGCATCGCCACTACAAGGGAGTGACTTCATTCCTGCAGCAGCTACGAGAACTATGTCCTCT
Source organism: Gammarus roeselii (assembly GCA_016164225.1). Lineage (NCBI taxonomy): Eukaryota > Metazoa > Arthropoda > Malacostraca > Amphipoda > Gammaridae > Gammarus > Gammarus roeselii. The sequence goes on along the minus strand of SDVV010000449.1, from coordinate 20,500 downwards.
TCCCCTACGAGCTTTGATTGTTGTAGGGTAGTGACTTTGTTCTCGGAGCCGCCCCGAAACTGATTTCCATTTGCCGTACAACCATTACCTCCAAGGGAAGTGACTTCATTTATACAGCAGCCCCGATAATTCAGTAGACTTCCCTTACGAGCTAGGATCATTGTAGGCTAGTGACAATGTTTTCGGTGACGCGCCGAGACCGATTTCCATTTGCGTTACAGCAATTGCAACTCCAAGGAGAGTGACTTCATTCATGCAGCAGTCCCGGGAATCATGTTCACGTCCCCTACAAGCTGAGGTCGTTGTGGGGTAGTGACTTTGTTCACGGAGCCGCCCCGAAACTGATCTTCATTTGCCTTACAACCATTGCACCGCCATGAGAAGTGACATCATCCCTACAGCTGACCCGATAACTCAGTCGACTTTCCCTACGAGCTGATATCAATGTTGGGTAGTGAATTCGTTCTCGGAGCCGCGCCAAGACAGATTTCCATTTGCCTTACAATCATTGCACCTTCAAAGACGTGACTTCATTCCTGCAGCAGCTCCGAAAACTCTGTCCACTTCATCTACGAGACGAGATCAGTGTTGGCGAGTGACTTTGTTCTCGCAGTCGCCTCGAAACCGTTTTCCTTTTGCCTTACAGTTAATGAAATCACTACTCAAGTGTTGCCAGTTGGCGAGGTCGCTGTCACTTGCACCGACTCAACTCTTACTTCCCTTGGGCAGGTTCGGCTGTAGACCACGCGGTGTGTTCGCGGAGGAGAAACCGTGATGAAAGCACTCTGTCTATGGTAGCACTGATCACTCTAGTTTTCAAGGACGAACGGCTTGGTGAAAAACACTACGAAAGTCTTGAGGAATTGTGACCAAGATATCAGGGTGAAGAATAGCAAAGCTTTGAAGCTTAATAACTTCTGAACGGCTGGCTAGAATGTTTTGGTGTGCAAATATGTTGTAGCACCGCTCTTGATCTGTTGAACGATCATTTTGTTTCTTATCTGCAATTTCTGGATGGCTCACGCTAAGCGATTCCGCAGGGTGAAAAACTCGATAAATTATGTAAATCAAAATTCAGTGTTCATTAACTCATGAACCGCTGGTCTGAATGTTTTAGTATGCAAATATAATAGAGAGCTGAGCAGTGGCTTTTGAACACACACTTTATGTTGTCGGAGGGATTACTGAATCGCTCACGCTAAGCCCTTGATAATGGTGAAAAATTAAAAAAACCAAAAATTACCTGTTGTGACTTCGAATAACTTTTAAACCAAGCTGCAGAATGCTAACAGACACGAATTATAAGATGTTGTGCTACTCATTCTCTGTATTTTCGTCGTCTTGAATTAAGTTTTTGCCTACGGGATCGGCCACAATATTTAAACCTAAAAAGTTCAAATTCAAAAAATTCATTTTAGCTAAACTTTTAAAGTTAATACCTTTTTTGTCTACCTGCAAAACGGTTTGGGAAAACAGTATAATGTAGTCCCACTCTTCTTCTACGAGAAGTTTGTTTTGGATTGTCTTTAGCATGTCTGGGTGGCTTACACTAACCGTTTTCGCAAAAATAAAATTTCGATTTTTTTCCGAAAAAACTGCCAAGTCCACATGAACAGACTAGCGAATAATAGCGAAACTTAGGAGCTTAATAACTTCTGAACATCTGGCTGGAATGTTTTGGTGTGCAAATATATTGTAGCACCACTCATGATCTATCGAACGTTTTTTCGTTTCTTCGTTGCGATTTCTGGATGACTCACGCTAAGCGATTCTGCAAGGTGAAAAAATATAAAATTTCTGAAATGCAAATTCAAAGTTTGATAATTTTTGAACCGCTTGTTAGACTGTTATGGTGGAGGTAAGAAATTATAAAACGGAAAATTTACTAACTTTGACTTCGAATAACTTTCGAATCAAGCTGCAGAATGCTAACAGACACGACTTAAAGGTTGCTGTGCTACTCTTTGTCTGTTTTTATAAACATCTTGGATCTAATTTTCGCTTATGGGATCGCCCACAATGTTTAAAACTAAAAAGTTAAAAAATTCAAAAAAATCATTTCGTCAAACTTTGCGAGTTAATAATTTTTTTTTCGCTGAAAAATGGTTTGGGGGAACAATATAATGTATTGCCACTCTTCCTCTACAAGAATTTTGTTTTGGATTGTCTCTAGCATGTTTGGGTGACTTACGCTAACCGTTTTTGAAGCAGTAAAATTTAGATTTTTTTCCGAAAAAACTGCCAAGTCCACATGAATAGACTAGCGAATAATAGCAAAAATTTGGAGCTTAATAACTTCTGAACGCCTACCTATAATGTTTTGGTGTGCAAATATGTTGTAGCACCACTCTTGATCTATAGAACGCAATTTTGTTTTCTTCTCTGCAATTTCTGGATGGCTCACGCTAAGCGATTCCGCAGAGTAAAAAAATCGAAATGTTCAGAAACCGAAAATTCAAAGTCGAATAACTTTTGAACCGCTTGTCACAATGATTTGGTATGCAAATATGTTAGAAAGCTTTGCAGTGGCTTCCGAATGCACACTTTGTTTTGTCGCAGGAATTACTGGATCGCTCACGCTGAGCCCTTGGAAAAGGTATAAATGAAAAAACCTATAAATTTAACAACTTTGTCCTTGTATAACTTTTGAACCAAGCTCTGTTCGTGTAGCCGCCCCGATACCGATTTCCATTTGCCTCACAGACATTGCACCTCCAGTGGAAGTGACTTCATTCCTGCAGTAGCCCCGAAAACCAAATCCACTTCCCCTACGAGCCGGAATCGTTGTAGGCTTGTGACTTTTTTCTCGTATCCGCGCCGAGACCGATTTCTATTTGCCTTACAGTTATTGCACATCCAAGGGCAGTGACTTCATTCCTGCAGCAGCCCCGCGAACTCAGTCAACTTCCCCTACGAGCTGAGGTCATTGCAGCGGAGTGACATTGTTCTCGGAGACGCGCCGAACCCAATTTCATTTGCCTTGAAGCCATTGTACGTCCAAGGGAAGTGACTTCATTCATGCAGCAGCTCCGAGAACTCAGTCGACTTCCCCTACGAGCCGAGATCATTGTAGGTTAGTGACATTGGTCCCGGAGCCGCCTCGAGACTGATTTCCATTCGCCTTACAGCCATTGCACCTTCAAGAAAAGTGACTTCAAACCTGCTGCAGCCCCAAAAACTCTGTCCACTTCATCTACGAGCCGAGATGAATTGCACCTCCGAGGGAAGGGACTTCATTCTTGCAGCAGCCCCGAGAACTCGGTTGACTTCCCCTACGAGCCGAGATCATTGTAGGTTAGTGACATTGTTCTAGGAGGGTCCTCGAGACAGATTTACATTCGCCTAACTGTCATTTCACCTACAAGAGAAGTGACTTCAAACCTGCAGCAGCCCCGAAAACTCTGTCCACTTCAACTACGAGTTGAGATCATTGTAGGGTAGGGAGTTCCTTACAAGCATCGCCACTCCAAGAGAGTCATTTCATTTCTGCAGCAGCTCCGTGAATTATGTCCACTTCCCCTACGAGCTGAGATCGTTGTAGGGTAGTGATTTTGTTTGCGAAGCCGCCCGGGCTTTATTTCCATTTTCCTTACAGTTAATGCACCTCAGAGGGAAACGACTTCATAGCAGCCCCGAGAACTCTGTCCACTCCATCTAAGAGCCGAGATCTTTGGATGCTAGTGTATTTGTTCTCGGAGCCGCCCCGAGAGCCATTTCTAAGCTGCTTACAAGCATCTCTACTCCAAGCTAGTGACTCCATTTCTGCAGCAGCTCCAAGAACTCAGTCCACTTCATCTACGAACCGAGATCATTGTAGGAGAGTTACATTGTTCTCGGTGTCGTCCCGAGATTCGGGGCTGCTGCAGGAATGAAGTCACTTACTTCCCTCTGAGGTGCATAACTGTTAGGAAAAAGGAAATCGGTCTCGGCGCGGCTCCGAGAGCAAAGTTACTACCCTACAAGGATCTCGGCTCGTAGAGGAAGTGGGCATGGTTCTCATGCCTGCTGCAGAAATTAAGTCACTCCCTTGGAGAAACGATAATTGGTAAGGAATTTGGAAGTCACTCTCGGGCGACTCAAGGAACGAAGTCACTCCCTTACAATGAACTCGGCACGTAGGGGAAGTGGACATTGTTAGCGTGGCTGCTGCAGGAATGAAGTCACTTCCTTAGGAGGTGCAATTACTGCAAGGCAAATGAAAATCGGTCTCGGGGCGACTCCGCGAATAAAGTAACACTTATACAACAATCTCGGCTCGTAGATGAAGTAAACAAAGTTCTCGGAGCTGCTACAGGAATGAAGTCACTCCCTTGGAGTAAGGATCTTGTAAGGAACTTTGAAATCGCTTTTGGGGCGGCTCCGAGAACAAAGTCACTACCCTACATCGATCTCAGCTCGTAGAGGAAGTGTACATGGTTCTCGGATCTGCTGCAGGAACGAAGTCACTTCCCTTGGAGGTAAAATGACTGTAAGGCCAAAAAAAAATCTGTTTCGAAGCGGCCCCGAGAACAAAGTCACTCGCCTACAATGATCTCGGCTCGTAGATGGAGTGGACAGAGTTTTCGAGCTGCTGCAGGAATGAAATCACTCTCTTAGAAGTGCAATGGTTGTAAGGCAAATGGAAATTGGTCTCGGCGCGGCTCCGAGAACCATGTCACTACCCTACAACGATCTCAGCTGGTAGGGAAAGTGGACATGGTTCTTGGATCTGCTGCAGGAATGAAGTTGCTTCCCCTGGATGTGCAATGGCTGTAAGGCGAATGAAAATCGGTCTCGGCGTGGCTCCATGAGCAATGTCACTATTCTACAATGATCTCAGCTTTTATATAAGTCGACTGAGTTCTCGGGGCTACTGCAGGAATGAAGTCACTTCCCTTGGAGGTGCAATAGCTGAAAGGCAAATGGAAATCAGTCTCGGGGCGGCGCCATTAACAAAGTCACTACCCTACAACGATCTAAATTTTTAGGGGAAGTGGACATGGTTCTCGAGCTGCCGCAAGAATGAAGTCACTACCATGGAGTGGTGATTCTTGTAAAAAACTATGAAATCGCTCTCGGGGCGGCTCCGAGAACAAAGTCACAACCCTACAATTATCTCGGCTCGTAGATGAAATGGACAGAGTTCTCGGGGCTGCTGCAGGAATGAAGTCACTCCCCATGGAGGCGCAATGGCTCTAAGGCGAATGGAAATCAGTCTCGAGGCGGCTCCGAGAGCAATGTCACTACCCTACAATGATCCCGGCTCGTAGGGAAAGTCGACTGAGTTCTCGGGGCTGCTGCAGAAATTATGTCACTTCCCTTAAACGTACATTGACTTTAAGGCAAATGAAATCGGTCTCGACGCGTTTCCGACAACAATTTCACTCCGCTGAAATGATCTCAGCACGTAGGGAAGTCTACTGAATTCTCGGGGCTGTTGCAGGAATGAAATCACTCTCTTGGTGTGGCGAAAGTTCGTAAGGAACTTGGAAATCTTTCTCAGGGCGGCTCAAAGAACAATTGTTTTCGTGGCTGCTGCTGGTATGAAGTCATTTCCCCTGGAGGTGCAATGACTGTAGGGCGAATGGAAATCGGTCTCGAGACGACTCCGTGAACAAAGGAACTCTCCTACAATTATCTCGGCTCGTAGATGAAGTGGACAGAATTCTCGGAGCTGCTGTAGGAATGAAGTCACCCCCTTGAAATCGCTCGCATGGCGGTTCCGGGAACGAAGTCTGTTCCCTACAACGATCTCAGCTCGTAAGAGAAGTGGACATGGTTCTGGTGGCTGCTGCAGGAATGAAGTCACTTCACTTGGAGATGCAATGGCTGTAAGGCAAATGGAAGTTGGTCTCGTCGCGGCTCCGAGAACAAAGTCACTACCCTACAACGATTTCAGCTTGTAGGGGAAATGGACATGGTTCTCGACCTGCTTCGAGAATGAAGTCACTCCCTTGAAGTGGCGATGCCGTAAGGAACTTTGAAATCGCTCTCGAGGCGGCTCCGGGAACAAAGTCACTACCCTACAATGATATCGGCCTGTAGATGAAGTGAACAGAGCTTTCGGGGCTGCTACAGGAATGAAGTCACTTCCCTTGGAGGTGCAATAGCTGTAAGGCAAATGGAAATCATCTCGGCGCGGCTCCGTTAACAACAGAACACTTCGGCAATGATCTCGGCACGTAGATGAAGTGAAAAGAGTTTTTGGGGTTGTGCAGGGATGAAGTCACATGCCTTGGAGGTGCAATGACTGTAAGGCAAATGGAAATCGCTCTCGGGTCGGCTCCGAGAACAAAGCCAGTACCCTACAACGATCTCAGCTTGTAGGGGAAGTGGACATGTTTCTCGGGACTGCTGCAAGAATGAAGTCCCATCCTTGGAGCGACGAAGCTTGTAAGGAACTTTGAAATCGCTCTCGGGGCGGCGTCGAGAACAAAGTCACTACCCTACAATGATCTCGGCTCGTAGATGAAGTGGACAGAGTTCTTTGGGTTTCGATGCTTGTAAGGAACTTTGAAATCGCACCTCTGGTGACTCCGAGAACAAAGTCACAACCATACATGGATATCGGCTCGTTGATGAAGTGGACAGAGTTTTCAGGGCTGCTGCATAAATGAAGTCACTTCCTTTGCAGGTGCAATTGCTGTAAGGCGAATTAAAATCGGTCTTGGCGCGTCTTCGGGAACAATGTTACTACCCATAATGATCTCATCTCCTAGGGGAAGTCAACTGAGTTATCAGGGCTGCTGTAGGAATAAAGTCACTTCCCATGGAGGTGCAATGGTTGTGGGGCAAATGTAAATCGGTGTCGGCGCGGCTCCGGGAACAAAGTCACTACCCTACAACGACCTGAGCTCATAAATGAATAGTACATGGTTCTGGGATCTGCTGCAGAAATGAAGTCACTTCCCCTCGAGGTGCAATGACTATGACGAATGGAAATTGGTTGCGAGTCGGCTCCGAGAACAAAGTCAATCGCCTACAATGATCTCGGCTCGTAGATGAAGTGGACAGAGTTCTCGGTGCTGCTGCAGGAATATGTTGTAAGGCAAATTGGAATCGGTCTTGGTGCGGCGGTTCCGAGAACCAAGGCACTACCCAATCACGATCTCGGCTCGTAGGGGAAGTTGACGGAGTTCTGGGGGCTGCTGCAGTAAAGAAGTCACGTCCCTTGGAGGTTCAATAATTGTAAGGAGAATGGAAATCGGTATCGGCGTGGCTCCAAGAACGAGGTCACTGCGCTACACCGATCTCAGCTCGTAGGGTACGGGGACAAGGTTCTTTGGGCTGCGCAGAAATGAAGTCACTTCCCCTGGAGGTGCAATAACTGTAAGGCAAAAAAAAATCGGTCGTGGCGCCGCTCCGCAAGCAAAGTCACTAACCTTCAACGACCTCGGCTCCTAGGGGAATTGGACATGGTTCTGGGGCTGATGATGTTGCTGCTGCAGGAATGAAGTCATTTCCCCTGTAGGTGCAATGACTGAAAGACAAATGAAAATCGGTCTCGGAGCGGCTTCGAGAAAAAGTCTCTCTCCTACAATGATCTCGACTCATAGATGAAGTGGACAGAGTTCTTGGAGCTGATGCAGAAATGAAGTGACTACCTTGGTGTGGCGATAGCTTGTAAGAAACTTGGAAATCGCTCTCGGGCGGCTCAAGGAAAAAAGTCACTCCCCTAAAATGAACTCGGCTCCTAGGGGAAATGGACATCGTACTCGTGGCTGCTGCAGAAATAAAGTCGCTTCCCCTGGAGGTGCAATAGCTGTAAGGCAAATGGAGATCAGTCTCGGCGTAACTGAGGGAACAAAGTCACTAACCCACAACGATCTCGGGTCGTAGGGGAAGTCGACTAAGTTCTCAGAACTGCTGCAGTAATGAAGTCACTTCCCATGGAGGTGCAATGGCTGCATGGCAAATGGAAATCAGTCTCGGGGCGGCTCCGTGAACAAAGTCACTAGCCTACAACGACCTCAGCTTATATTGGAAGTGTACATATTTCTCGGGGCTGCTGCAAGAACGAATTCACTTCTTTGGAGTGGCGATGCTTGTTAGGAACTTTGAAATTGCTCACTGGGAGGCTCCGTGAACAAAGTTATACTCTACAACGATCTCAGCTTGTAGAGGAAGTGGACATGATTCTCGGAGCTGCTGCAGGAATAAAGTCACTCACTTGAATCACCGATGCTTGTCAGGATATTTTAATTCGCCCTCGGGGCGGCTCCGAGGCCAAAATCACTACCCTACAATGATCTCGACTCGTAGATGAAGTGAACAGAGTTTTTGGGGTTGCAGCAAAATTAAGTAACTTCCCATTTACGTGCAATTGCTATAAGGCGAATGAAAATCGGTCTCGGCGCGTATCTGAGAACATTGTCACTACCCTACAATGACCTCAGCTCGTAGGGTGAGTGGACAAGGTTCTCAGATCTGCTGCGCGAATGAAGTTACTTCCCCTGGAGGTGCAATAGCTGTAAGGCAAATGGAGATCGGTCTCGGCGCAACTGCGGGAATAAAGTCACTACCCTACAACGATCTCGGCTCGTAGGGGAAGTCGACTGAGTTCTCATGGCTGCTGCACTAATGAAGTCACGTCCCTTGGAGGTGCAATGGTTGTAAGGCAAACGGAAATCGGTCTCGACGTAGCTCCGCGAATAAAGTCAGTACCCTACAACAATCTCAGCTCGTAGGGGAAGTGGACATGGTTCTTGGATCGGCTGCAGGAATGAAGTTACTTCCCCTGGATGTGCAATAGCTGTGGGGCAAATGAAATCCGTCTCGGCGAGGTTCCGAGAGCAATGTCACTATATTACAATGATCTCAGCTCTTAAGGGAAGTCAACTGAGGTCACGACCTGCGCAGGAATGAAGTCACTTCCAATGGAGGTGTAATGGCTGCAAGGCAAATGGAAATCAGTCACGGGGCGGCTCCGCGAGCAAAGTCACTACCCTACAACGATCTCAGCTTGTAGGGGAAGTGGACATGGTTCTCGGGGCTGCTGCAAGAACGAAGTCACTTCTTCGGAGTGACGTTGCTTGTTAGGAACTTTGAAATTGCTCTCTGGGCGGCTCCGTGGACAAAGTCATACCCTACAACGATCTCGGCTTATAGAGGAAGTGGACATGGTTCTCGGGGATGCTGCAGGAATGAAGTCACTCACTTGGAGTGGCAATACTTGTAAGGAATTTTGAAATCGATCGCGTGGCGGCTCCGAGAACAAAATCACTTTCCTACAGTGATAACGGCTCGTAGATGAAGTGGACAGAGTTTTCGGGGGCTGATGCATTAATGAAGTCACTTCCCTTGGTGGTATAGTGGTTGTAAGGCAGATGGAAATCGGTCTCGGCGCGGCTCCGAGAACCATGTCACTACTCTACAACAATCTCAGCTAGTAGAGTCACTGGACAAAGTTCTCGGGAATGCTGCAGGAATGAAGTAGCTTCCCCTGGAAGTGCAATAACTATAAGAAAAAAAGGAAATCGGTCTCGGCCAGCTCCGCGGACAAAGTCAACACCCTGCAACGATCTCAGCTCGTAGAGGAAGTGGACATGGTTCTCGGGGCTGCTGCTAGAATGAAGTCACTCCCTTGATGCGGCGATGGCTTGTAAGGAACTTGGAAAAAGCTCACGGGGCAACGCAAGGAACGAAGTCACCCCCCCTTCAGTGAACTTGGCTCGTAAGGGAAGTGAACATTGTTCTCGTAGCTGCTGCATGAATGAAGTCACTTCCCCTGAAGGTGCAATGACTGTAAGATAAATGAAAATCGGTCCCGGAGTGACTTAGAGAACAAAGTAACTCTACTACAATGATATCGGCTTGTAGATGAAGTGAACAAAGCTCTTGGAGCTGCTGCAGGAATGAAGTCACTCCCTTGGAGTAACGAGGCTTGTATGGAATCTTTAAATCACTCCCGGGGCGGCTTCGAGACCAAAGTCACTACCCTGCAATGATCTCGGCTCTTAGGGGAAGTGGATATGGTTCTCAGATCTGCTGCGGGAATGAATTAATTCCCCTGGAGGTGCAATAGCTGTAAGGCAAAGGAGATCGGTCTCGGCGCAACTGCGGGAACAAAGTCACTACCCTGCAACGATCTCGGCTCGTAGGGGAAGTCGACTGAGTTCTCGGGGCTGCTGCAGGAATGAAGTCACGTCCCTTGGAGGTGCAACGGTTGTAAGGCAAATGAAAATAGGTCTCGACGCGGCTCCGCGAATGAAGTCAGTACCCTACAACAATCTCAGCTCGTAGGGGAAGTGGACGTGGTTCTTGGATCTGCTGCAGGAATGAAGTTACTTCCCCTGGATGTGGAATATCTGTGAGGCAAATGGAAATCCGTCTTGGCGCGGCTCCGCGAACAAAGTCACTACCCTAGAACAATCTCAGCTTTTAGGGGAAGTGGACATGGTTCTCGGGGCTGCTGCATGAACGAAGTCACTCCTTTGGAGAAGCGATGCTTGTAAGAAACTTTGAAATCGCTCTCGGGGTGGCTCCGTAAACAAAGTCTCTACCCTACAACGATTTCGGCTCGTAGATGAAATGAACAAAGTTTTAGGGGTTTATGCAAAAATGAAGTCACTTCCCATGGAGCTGCGAGTGCTGTAAGGCGAATGGAAAATGGTCTCGGCACGTCCCCGAGAACCATTTCACTTTCATACAATGACCTCAGCTCGTAGTGGAAGTCGACTGAGTTATCGGGGCTGCTACAGGAATGAAGTCACTTACCCTGGTGGTATAGAGGCTGTAAAGCAAATGAAAATCGTTCTCGGCGCGGCTCCGAGAACCATGTCCCTATCATACAACGTTCTCAGCTAGTAGGGTAAGTAGACAAGGTTCTCGGGGCTGCTGCAGGAATGAAGTCACTTCACCTGGTGGAATAGAGGCTGTAAAGCAAATGGAAATCGTTCTCGGCGCGGCTCCGAGAACCATGTCACTATCCTACAACGATCTCAGCTCGTTGAGGAAGTGGACATGGTTCTCGGGGAGGCTGCAGGAATGAAGTCGCTCCCTTGGAGTGGCCATGCTTGTAAGGAATTTTGAAATCACTCTCGTGACGGCTCCGATAAAAAAATTCCCTGTCCTACAATGATATCGGCTCGTAGATGAAGTGGACCGAGTTCTCATGGCTGCAGGCATGAAGTTACTTCCCTTGGAGGTGCAATGACTGTAATGCAAATGGAAATCGATCTCGGCGTGGCTCCGCGAACAACGTAACACTTCTACAATGATCTCGGCTCGTAGATGAAGTGGAAAGAGTTCTCGGAGCTGCTGCAGGAATGAAGTCACTCCCTTGAAGTAGCGATGCTTGTAAGAAACTTTAGAATCGCTTCGAAGGTGGCTCCGGGAACAAAGTCACTACCCCTACAATGATTTCGGCTCGTAGATGAAGTGGACGAATTTTGGGGTTGCTGCAGGAATGAAGTAACTTCCCATGGAGGTGCAATTGCTGTAAGGCGAATGGAAATCGGTCTCAACGCGTTTTCGAGAACAACGTTACTACCTTACAATGACCTCAGCTCGTTGGGGAAGTCGACTGATTTATCGGGGCTGCTGCAGGAATTAAGTCACTTCCCCTTGAGGTGCAATAGCTGTAAGGCAAATAGAAATCGCTCTCGGGGCGGCTCCAAAACCAAAGTAACTCTCCTTCAATGATATCGGCTCGTAGATGAAGTGGACATGGTTATCGGGGCTACTTCAGGAATGAAGTCACTTCTCTGAACTCGCGATGCTTGAAAGAAACTTTGAAATCGCACACAGGGCGGCTCCGAGAACAAAGTCAGTACCCTACAATGATCCCGGCTCGTTGGGGATGTCGCCATGTTTATTGGATCTGCTACAGTAATGAAGTTACTTCCCTTTGATGTGCAATAGCTGTAAGGCCAATGGAAATCGATCATGGCGCGGCTCTGAGACCAATGTCACTATCCTACAATGATCTCAGCTCCTAAGGGAAGTCGACTGAGTTCACGGGCTGCTGCAGGAATGAAGTCCCTTCTCTTGGAGGTGCAGTGGTTGTAAAGCAAATGGAAATCAGTCTCGGTGCGGCTCCAAAAACAAAGTCACTGCCCTTCAACGATTTCGGCTCGTAGGGGAAGCGGACATGGTTCTTGTGGCTGCTTCAGAAATGAAGTCCCTCTCTTGATATGGCGATAGCTTGTACGGAACTTGGGAACCGCACTCCGGGCGGCTCAACGAACAAGGTCACTCAAATACAATGAACTCGGCCTGTAGGGGAAGTGGACATTGTTCTCGTGGCTGATCCAGGAATGAAGTCACTTCCTCAATGACTGTGAGGCAAATGGAAATTGGTCTCGGGGCGAATCCGAGAACAAAGTAACTCTCCTACAATTAGGAGAGTTACTGCTGTAGGAATGAAGTCATTCCCTTGGAGTAGTGATGCTTGCAAGGAATTTTGAAATAGCTTTCGGGCGGCTCTGAGAACAAAGTCACTACCATACAGATATCTCGGCTCGAAGATGAAGTGAACAGAGTTCTCGGGGCTACTCAGGAACGATGTCACTCCCTTGAACTGGCGATGCGTGTTAGGAACTTTGAAATTGCTCGCGAGGCGGCTCCGAGAACAAAGTCACTACCCTAGAAAGATCTCAGCAGGTAGGGGAAGTGGACATGGTTCTCGAAACTGCAGCGGGAATGATATTACTTCATCTGGAGGTGCAATAGCTATAGAGCAAATGGAGATCGGGGTCGGCGCGGCTCCGAGAGAAATGTCACTCCCCTACAACGATCTCTGCTCGTAGTGAAAGTCGACTGAGTTCTCGGGGCTGCTGCATGAATGAAGTCACTTCTCTTGGAGGTGTAATGGTTGTAAGACAAACGGGAATCGGGCTCTGCGCAGCTTCGAGAACCAAGTCATCGCCCTACAACGATCTCAGCTCGTTGGGTGAGTGGACAAGGTTCTCGAGGCTGCTGCAGGAATGGTGTCACTTCCCTCGGAGGTGCAATGGCTTTAAGGCAAATGGAAATCGGTCTCGGCACGTCTCCGAGAACATTGTCACTACCCTACCATGATCTCAGCTCGTATGGGAAGTCGACTGAGTTATCAGGGTTGATGTAGGAATGAAGTCACTTCCCTTGGAAGTGCAATGGTTGTAAGGCAAATGGAAATCGGTCTTGGCACGTCTCCGTGAACAAAGTCACTACCCTACAACGATATCGGCTTGTAAGGGAAGTGGACATGGTTCTCGGAGCTGCTGCAAGAATGAAGTCACTACCCTACAACGATCTTAGCTCGTAGGGAAAGTGCACATGGTTCTCGGCGCTGCTGCAGAAATGAAATCACTCCCATGGATGCTAGTAAGGAACTTTGAAATATTTCTCAGGGCGGCTCCAAGAACAAAGTCACTACCCTACTTTCCCACGATTTCAAGGTGCAAAATAGGGCAACTTTGAAGCTCAATAACTTCTGAATAACTGGCTGGAATGATTTGGTGTTTCAATATGTTGTAGCACCTCTCTTTATCTGTCAAGCGCAATTTTGGTTTCTTTTCTGCAACTTCTAAATGAGTAACGCTAAGCGTTTCCGCAAGGTAAAGGACTCAGAAATTTCTGAAATCCAAAATTTACCCTTGAATAACCTTTGAACCGCTGCTCAGAATGATGCGACACGTGAATACAATGTTGTGAAACTGCGCAAGGGCTTATGAACGCACGCATCAGTTTTCTGTTGGACTCTCGGTTGGCTCACGCTAAGCCCTCAAATGAGGTAAAATTGAAAAAAAATCTGGAAATTGTACATCTTTGACTTGCAATAACTTTTGAACCAAGCTGCAGAATGCTAACAGACTCGAATTATAAGGTGTTGAGCTACTCTTTTCCTAGTGAACTTTTTGGTCGAATAAAGTTTTTGCGCACGGAATTGTCCACAAAATCGAAAACGAATATAGTAAAATTCAAAATTTCCATTTTAGTCAACTTTGAAACAAGATACCTTTTTTCAGCGTGCAATAAGATTTGGAGGAGCAAACATTGTATTCTCACTCTTACTCTACAAGAATTTTTTTTTCGATTTCTCGAGCATGTCTGGGTGGCTCATTCTAAGCCTTTCTGCAGAAGCATAATTTGTTTTTTCTCCGAAAAAACGAATGTCCACAAATACATGAACATAATAGCGAATAGTAGCGAAACTTTGGAGCTCAATAACTTTTGAACAACTTGTTCAGAATGTTTCGGGGTTTCAATATGTTGTAGCACCACTCTTTACCTGTCCAACGCATACTTTGTTTCTTCTCTGCAACTTCTAAATGGCTAAAGCTAAGTGATTTCAAAAAATTAAAAAGTCTAAAATTTCGAAAAGCAAAAAACTTGAGGCCGCTGTTCAATAATGTTTGCGGTGAAAATATGTTAAAGAACTATGCAAGGGCTTTGGAACGCTCACGTCATGTTTTATGTGAGACCGCTAAATCGCTCACGCTAAGCCTTTGAAAAAGACAAAAATGAGAAAACAAAAAAAAAATCAACTTTGACTTCGAATAACTTTTGAACCGAGCTGCAGAATGGTATTAGGCCCGCCATATAAGTTGTTGTGCTACTCTTTGTCTGTTGAACCCCTTAATCGGATAAAATTTTTGCTCACGGGATCGCTCACAATATCAAAAACCGAAAAATGAAAACTCAATTTTTTATTTTTTGCCTAACTTTGAAAATCAATAACTTTTTCTCCGCGTGCAATAAGGTTTGGGAGAAGAATATAAGGTGGTCTCACTCTTTCTTTACGAGAAACTTCATTTCGATTGTCTCTAGAACGTCTGGGTGGCTCACGCTAAGCGTTTCCGCAAAAGCAAATCTCTAGAATGTCTGGGTGGCTCACGCTAAGCGTTTCTGCATAAGCAAAATTTCGTTTTTTTTCTCGAAAAAACGGCCAAGTCTACAAATACAGGATGATTATAATGGCGGATATTAGCAAAACTTTGGAGCTTCATAACTTCTGAACGGCTAATTGGAATATTTTGGGTTTTCAATATGTTGTGGCACCGCTCTTTACCTGTCTAACGCATACTTTGTTTCTTCTCTGCAACTTCTGAATGGCTAACGCTAAGCCATTCCAAAAAATGAAAAAATTGAAAATCTCAAATTTTTCAAAATTCAACCTTAAATAACTTTTGAACCGTTGGTCAATAAGATTTGCGGTTAAAATATAATAGAGAACCACGCAAGGACTTTTGAACGCAAACATTGCTTTTGCTGTGAGACTGTTGGATCGCTCACGCTAAGCCTTTGAAAAAGGCAAAAAACTGAAGAAAAAAAAATTGAGTTACTTCGACTTCGAATAACTTTTGAACGAAGCTGCATAAATCTATAAGATACGAGTTCAAAATTGTTTTTCCACCTTTCTTCTGTTGAATTTTTTTCGCGAATGTAATCTTGCTTACGAGATCGCCTACAATTTCAAAAACCAAAAAGTCAAAATCCATGAAAATTAATTTTTGCTCAACTTTGAGAGTCAATTACTTATTTTTCCGCCCGCAATAAGGTTTGAGTGAACAACATATTGTAGCCTCATTTTTTCTCTACCAGAAACTTTTTTTTGATTGTCTCTAGCAGGTCTGGGTGGCCAACTCTAAGCTTTTCCGCAAAGGTAAAATCTCGGAATTTTCACCCTCCCGGAGGGAACAGACCGCCCTGTCAGTGTCCATTACACTCGGGGGCATCAGCCATGGGGTACCCTTGTGTTGCTGCCAAAAAAAAAAAATCTGTGATTTTTCCAGGTTCGACGCGGTCGAATACATCATTCCCACAACAGCTCGACCGTCACCTGACCAACTCTGCCTTCGTCGGCTTGCTCCCACGAGTCGTCATTCCCCCTACGGCTGACAGTTTACTGATCACCTCTGCCTTCGTCGTTTTGCGCCGTCAAGAATACCACTTGGTCTACGGCCGAACGCCCCCTGATCACTTTGTGCTTCGTCGCTCTACTCCGTGAAAAATCTTAAATAAAGTTACTGATTGTCACCCGCAGTGTACCGGCATGTAGTATACACAGGATAGGGGTCTTTCGTGTAATTTTTTTTTCTTTGAAACGTTCGTTTTCATGGGACAATGGGCCCTTGCGTGATGAATTGCAATTTTGAGACTTACTTTTCGAGTTATATATATTTTAGTTTTATGAGGGGGGAAGGGGAAAAAATCGTGAAAAGGTGTACGGAATATGCTACAGCGCTTTCGGCCTGTACACCTGGGTTTCTTCACAATACAGCGGCGGGAACGAATCTCAATCGCCCTTGGTGGCCGTCGGGCATAGGGAAAATGGAAATCGGTCACGGCTCGGCTCCCATGAACAATGCAACTCCCCTACAACGATCTCGGCTCATAGGGGAAGTGGACAGAGTTCACGGTGCGGATCCACGACGGAAGTCGCTTCCCTTGGAGGTGCAATCACTGTAGGGCAAATGGAAAACACTCACGGCTTGGCTCCCATGAACAATGTTACTCTCCTACAACGATCTCGGCTCGTAGTTGAAGTGGACAGAGTTCACGGAGCTTAGCAGGAATTCCCTTGAAGGTGCAGTGACTGTAGGGCAAATGGAAAACGGATGTGACGCGGCGCCGTGAGCAAAGTCACTTCCCTACAACGATCTTGGCTAGTAGGGCAAGTGGACATGGTTCACGCTGCGGATACAAGAATGAAATCGCTCCCAAAAATGATGCAATGACTATAAGGCAAATAGAAAACTTACACGGCGTGGCGCCGTGAACAAAGTCACTGCCCTACAACGATCTTGGCTCGTAGGGCAAGTGGACATAGTTCACGGTGCAGATGCAGGAATGAAGTCGCTTCCCTTAATTATGCAATAGCTATAAGGCAAATGAAAATCTTACATGGCGCGGAACCGTGAACAAAGTCACTTCCCTACAATGATCTTGGCTCGTATGGCAGGTGGACACAGTTCACTGTGAGGATACAGGAATGGAGTCGCTTCCCTTGGAGGTTAAATGACTATAAGGCAAATGGAAAACTTGCACAACGTGGCGCCGTGAACAAAGTCACTTCCCCACAATAATCTTGGCTCGTAGGACGAGTGGACATAGTTCACGGTGTTGATACAGGAATGAAGTCGCTTCCCTTAATGATGCAATAGCTATAAGGCAAAGGGAAAATTTACATGGCGCGGAGCCCTGAACAAAGTCACTTCCCTACAATGATGTTGGCTCGTAGGACGAGTGGACACATTTCACGGTGCAGATTCAGGAATGAAGTCGCTTCCCTTAATGATGCAATGGCTATAAGGCAAATGGAAAACTTAGAAGACGCGGAGCCGTGAACAAAGTCACTTCCTACAATGATCTTGGCTCGTAGGGCAAGTGGACATAGTTCACGGTGCGGATACAGGAATGAAGACTCTTCCCTTGGAGGTTCAATAGCTATGAGGCGAATGGAAAACTTACACAACGTGGCGCCGTGAACAAAGTCCTACCCTACAATGATCTTGGTTCGTAGGGTGAGTGGACGTATTTCACGGTGCAGATTCAGGAATGCAGTCGCTTCCCTTGGAGGTTCAAAAACCATAGGGCAAATAGAAAACTTACATGACGCGGAGCCGTGAACAAAGTCACTTCCCTACTATGATGTTGGCTCGTAAGACGACTGTACACATTTCACGGTGCAGATTCAGTAATGAAGTCACTTCCCTAAATGATGCAATGGCTATAAGGCAAATGGAAAATTTACATGGCGCGGAGCCGTGAACAAAGTCACTTCCATACAATGATCTTATCTCTTAGGACGAGTGGACATAGTTCACGGTGCGGATACAGGAATGAAGTCGCTTCCCTTGGAGATGCAATGGCTGTAAGGCAAATAGAAAACTTAAATGGCGCGGAGCCGTAAATAAAGTCACTTCCCTACTATGACCTTGGCTCGTAGGGCAAGTGGACATAGTTCACGGTGCAGATGCTGGAATGAAGTCGCTTCCCTTGGAGGTTCAATGACTATATGGATAAAAAAACTTACATGACGCGGAACCGTGAACAAAGTCACTGCCCTACAACGATCTTGGCTCGTAGGGCAAGTGGACATAGTTCACGGTGCAGATGCAGGAATGAAGTCGCTTATCTTAATGATGCAATGGCTATAAGGCAAATGGAAAACTTACATGGCGCGGAGCCGTGAACAAAGTCACTTCCCTACAATGATCTTGGCATTAAGGACGAGTGGACACAGTTCAGTGCAGATGCATTAATGAAGTCGCTTCCCTTAATGATGCAATGGCTATAAGGCAAATGGAAAACTTACACGGCGTGGCGCCGTTAACCAAGTCACTGCACTACAATGATCTTGGCTCGTAGGGCAAGTGGACATAGTTGACGATGCAAATGTAGGAATGAAGTCGCTTCTCTTGGAGGTTCTATAAGGCAAATAGAAAACGTACATCGCGCGGAGCCGTGAACAAAGTCACTTCCCTACAATGATCGTGACTCGTAGGATGAGTGGACATAGTTCACGATGCAGATGCAGGAATGAAGTCGCTTCCCACGGAGGTTCAATGGCTATAAGGCAAATGAAAAACTTACATGGCACGGAGCCGTGAACAAAGTCACTTCCCTACAATGATCTTGGCTTGTAGGGCAAGTGGACATATTTTACGGTGCAGATTCCGGAATGAAGTCTCTTCCCTTAATGATGCAATGGCTTTGAGGCAAATAGGAAACTTTCAAGGCGCGAAGCCGTAAACAAAGTCACTTCCCTACAATGATCTCTGCTCGTTGGGCGCGTGGACATAGTTTACGATGCGGATACAGGAATGAAGTCGCTTCCCTTGAGATGCAACGTCTATAAGGCTCATGGAAAACTTACACGTCGTGGGGCAAATAGAAAACGTACATCGCGCGGAGCCGTGAACAAAGTCACTTCCCTACAATGATCTTGGCATTAAGGACGAGTGGACACAGTTCAGTGCAGATGCATTAATGAAGTCGCTTCCCTTAATGATGCAATGGCTATATGGCAAATGGAAAACTTACACGGCGTGGCGCCTTTTACAAAGTCACTGCCCTACAATGATCTTGGCTCGTAGGGCAAGTGGACATAGTTGACGATGCAAATGTGAGAATGAAGTCGCTTCTCTTGGAGGTTCAATAGCTATAAGGCAAATAGAAAACGTACATCGCGCGGAGCCGTGAACAAAGTCACTTCCCTACAATGATCTTGGCTCGTAGGATGAGTGGACATAGTTCACGGTACAGATGCCGGAATGAAGTCGCTTTTCCTGGAGGTTCAATGGCTATAAGGCGAATGGAAAACATGCACATCGTGGTGCCGTGAACAAAGTCTCTGCCCTACAATGATCTTGGTTCGTAGGGCAAGTGGACATATTGCACGGTGTAGATTCAGGAATGAAGTCGCTTCCCTTGGAGGTTCAATAGCTCTAAGGCGAATGGAAAACTTACACAACGTGGTGCCATTAACAAAGTCACTGCCCTCCAATGATCTTGGCTCGTAGGGCAATTGGACATAGTTGACAGTGCAAATGTAAGAATGAAGTCTCTTGCCCTGGTGGTTCAATGGCTATAAGGCAAATAGAAAACGTACATCGCGCGGAGCCGTGAACAAAGTCACTTCCCTACAATGATATTGGCTCGTAGGACGAGTGAACATAGTCCACGGTGCAGATGCAGGAATGAAGTCGCTTCCCCTGGAGGTTCAATGATTATAAGGCAAATAGAAAACTTACATGGTGCGGAGACGTGAACAAAGTCACTTCCCTACAATGATCTTGGCTCGTAGGACGAGTGGACATAGTTCACGGTACAGGTGCAGGAATGAAGTCGCTTCCCCTGGAGATTCAATAACTATAAGGCAAATAGAAAACTTACATGGCGTGGAGCCGTGAACAAAGTCACTTCCCCACAATGATCTTGGCTCGTAGGACGAGTGGACAAAGTTCATGGTGCATATGCAGGAATGAAGTCGCTTCCCTTGGAGATGCAATGGCTGTAAGGCAAATAGAAAACTTACATGGCGCGGAGCCGTGAATAAAGTCACTTCCCTACTATGACTTTGGCTCGTAGGGCAAGTGGACATAGTTCACGGTGCAGATGCTGGAATGAAGTCTCTTCCCTTGGAGGTTCAATGACTATAAGGCAAATAGAAAACTTACATGGCGTGGGGCCGTAAACAAAGTCACTTCCCCACAATGATCTTGGCTCGTAGGACGAGTGGACATAGTTCACAGTGCGGATACAGGAATGAAGTCGCTTCCCTTGGAAATGCAATGCCTATAAGGCCAATGGAAAACTTGCACAACGTGGTTCTGTGAACAAAATCCTTTCCCTACAATGATCTTGGCTCGTTGGGCAAGTGGACATAGTTAACGGTACGGATACAGGAATGAAGTCGCTTCCCTTAATGATACGATGGCTATAAGGCAAATGGAAAACTTACATAGCGCGAAGCCGTGAACAAAGTTACTTTCCTACAATGATCTTATCTCGTAGGACGATTGGATATAGTTCACGGTGCGGATACAGGAATAAAGTCACTTGTCTTGGAGGTTCAATGGCTATGAGGCAAAGA
>SDVV010000448.1:0-31915 GCA_016164225.1 Gammarus roeselii | reverse complement strand
ATGCGTTTGTCACTGATCTACCAGGGCTCTTAGCGCATTGAATGCCGTTATTGGTGTCTGATGAAGGCGTGAGCTCCAATGCGTTTGTCACTGATCTACCAGGGCTCTTAGCGCATTGAATGCCGTTATTGGTGTCTGATGAAGGCGTGAGCTCCAATGCGTTTGTCACTGATCTACCAGGGCTCTTAGCGCATTGAATGCCGTTATTGGTGTCTGATGAAGGCGTGAGCTCCTCCAATGCGTTTGTCACTGATCTACCAGGGCACCAATGAACAATAGCATCGATCGGGGCCGACTGTATCTGCCTTGGTTAGGTGAGATAGTCTCTCAATGCGCAAAATATTGCGCTAATAATTGGCTGACTTAAGCATCTGAATAGAGCACCTTGAACGGTAGTAATATTTAGCAATACAGAAAGTCACTAGGCCGAATCCCCCAAGGAGGGGGGTGGTCGACGGCAAAGCGCACCACACACAACTTAGCCCTTGGGCGCTTCATTGCAATACAATATAGAAAATTCCAACAATGTTGCAATCTTCGGAGATGAAGCTGTAGCGTTTAATGAAACGCTTAATCATGGTAAAACTGAAGATCCAATGAAGTTAACAGATCATAATAACTGGGCTAATGATAAGGCTCATAAGACTATTGAAGGTCACACATATTACTCACCTCATGCGAGGCGATCGTTCTACCGCCCACAGCTGAGCCGCCTCTTTAACTCGCCGGGCGTGGCCTGAGGGACAAGGAAGCACAGCAGGGGTTGAGGGAATAGATTATTGAGTGACAACAGGGGTTGAGGGATTAGATTAAAGTGACACAGAGGGGGTTGAGTCGTTAGATAAAAGTGACAAAACAGGGGTTGAGTGGTTAGATTAGAGTGACACAGCAGGGGTTGAGTGGTTAGATTAGAGTGACACAGCAGGGGTTGAGTGGTTAGATTAGAGTGACACAGCAGGAGTCGATGGGTTAGATTAGAGTGACACAGCAGGGGTTGAGTGGTTAGATTAGAGTGACAACAGGGGTTGAGTGATTAGATTAAAGTGACACAGAGGGGGTAGAGTGGTTAGATAAAAGTGACAACAGCGGTTGAGTGGTTAGATTAGAGTGACACAGAGGGGGTTGAGTGGTTAGATTAGAGTGATACAGCAGGGGTTGAGTGGTTAGATTAGAGTGATACAGCAGGGGTTGAGTGGTTAGATTAGAGTGATACAGCAGGGGTTGAGTGGTTAGATTAGAGTGACACCGCAGTAGATGGGTTAGATTGGAGTGACAGGGGTTGAGTGACTAGAATAAAGTGACACAGTGGGGGTCAAGTGATTAGATTAGAGTGACACAGCGGGTGTTGAGTAGTTAGATTAGAGTGACACAAAGGGAGTTGAGTGGTTAGATTAGAGTGACACAACGGGAGTTGAGTGGTTAGATTACAGTGACACAACGGGAGTTGAGTGGTTAGATTAGAGTGACACAAAGGGAGTTGAGTGGTTAGATTAGAGTGACACAACGGGAGTTGAGTGGTTAGATTAAAGTGACACAGCGGGTGTTGAGTGGTTAGATTAGAGTGACACAACGGGGGTTGAGTGGTTAGATTAGAGTGACACAACGGGGGTTGAGTGGTTAGATTAGAGTGACACAACAGGAGTTGAGTGGTTAGATTAGAGTGACACAACGGAAGTCGAGTGGTTAGATAGTGACACAACGGGGGTTGAGTGGTTAGATTAGAGTGACACAGAGGGGGTTGAGTGGTTAGATTAGAGTGATACAGCAGGGGTTGAGTGGTTAGATTAGAGTGACACCGCAGGAGTGGATGGGTTAGATTAGAGTGACACAGCAGGGGTTGAGTGACTAGAGTAGAGTGACACAGCGGGTGTTGAGTGGTTAGATTAAAGTGACACAACGGGAGTTGAGAGGTTAGATTAGAGTGACACAACGGGAATTGAGTGGTTAGATTAGAGTGACACAACAGGAGTTGAGGGGTTAGATTCGAGTGACACAGCAGGTGTTGAGTGGTTAGATTAGAGTGACACAACAGGGGTTGAGTGGTTAGATTAGAGTGACACAACGGGAGTTGAGTGGTTAGATTAGAGTGACACAACGGGAGTTGAGTGTTTGATTAGAGTGACACAACGGGGGTTGAGTGGTTAGATTAGAGTGACACAACGGGAGTTGAGTGTTTGATTAGAGTGACACAACATGGGGTTGAGTGTTTGATTAGAGTGACACAACGGGGGTTGAGTGGTTAGATTAGAGTGACACAACGGGAGTTGAGTGGATAGATTCGACTGACAGGGATTTCAAGCGTAAAGGAGTTGATGTACTGCTGGCATCAAACCCCAAATCACGTATTAACATAAAATGGTCTCTCAGTTTGATTTGGCACATGATATGTTAACATGGAGGAGGTTAAAATAAATCAAAACTAAGTAGGAACAGCGATCCTCCAAGACGGATGAACCAATATATATGTAAAATAAAATAGGATCCATAGAGAAGTATAGATTTCAAGAGATTTGTTTGTCAAGAGTTCCACACTGGATTGCGCATGAAGGAATTTTTTAAGCACTAGGTGAAGCATATTCGTTTGAGTCCAGAAATCGGCTCTTGTGTAAATAATTGAGTGCGACAGAACTCCGTCTAGGTTGACAAGTCTGCCAAGGCATGAGCGACTGAAAGTGGAAAATAAGTGTCGACATAGAATGAACGCCTCCATTAGATGTCGGTGCCTCAAAGTGCCATCCTCACACAATCTCGGCCAATCAAGATCGATTATTCAAAGATGACCAAAGTGTTGGCGTATCTACTCTAGTGAGTAATTTATTTCTCAAGGGAACATTAGACCAATCAATGTTCCATTGGTTTTGCACAGTATTTTTATCGCCGAGCAACCGTCGGTACATGGGAGTGGGCGCTGTTTTTCTGGGTTAGGCGCCACAGAATATCTTGGCGACAGATAGTCAGTCCACTCATTACTCAGATAGTCGGCCTATTCATTACTCAGATAGTCGGCCTGTTCATTACTCAGATAGTCGGCCCACTCATTACTCAGATAGTCGGCTCACTCATTACTCAGATAGTCGGCCCACTCATTACTCAGATAATCGGCCCACTCATTACTCAGATAGTCGACCCACTCATTACTCAGATAGTCGGCCCACTCATTACTCAGATAGTCGGCCCACTCATTACTCAGATAGTCGGACCACTCATCACTCAGATAGTCGGCCCACTCATTACTCAGAACCTTACTGTGGCCAGATACCCAGCACAAACCAACATTCTTGTTCTTGGATAATAGGCATTTAAGCCAGCATAAGTTTGTCGGAACAGTAGGGTGGCCATTGTTGAAGGCCTCAGAAGCGCGCTAGTTGAGCAAAAAAATGTAGATATTGGCATCTGGGAACGTGTCTGCCGCTGCGGGGAGGGGAGGGGGGGGAGAGGGTCAACAATAGCTGCCAGTTCAGCTGTGAAATCTAACGATGGCGGGCGTATCCTATCATCGACGAGCTCGGGGAGTACTGCTGCACAGCCCACAGCATCGTCGTCCTTAACCAATCCATGTAGATATGTGGACGACGCCTAGCCGTCGGCCACTCTTCTTTCTGGGGGATGAGGACTAGTGTGTTTCTGTATCCTATAAGTATTCAAGACATTTTTCACAAACCAAGATGAAGATCCATCCAAATCATTTAGGAAATTTTTGGATGTACACAATCTTTACACAAGGAATGCCAATAACCTTGCAATACCTCGCTATATGGATACAGACACTAGGCCGAATCCCCCAGGAAGGGGGCGTGGCTGACGGCAAGACGAATCTCATCCTCCTCTCATACCCTTACACAACTTAGCCTTTTTGCGTTAAAAGGTCCGACCGAGAGACCCCTCAACACACCCTTCGGGTCATGAGTGCGGTCCGAGGTCAGTGTCGGCAGCAGGGTCCGACAGTATGACTGGTTTAACCCTGCCGCATCATGATGACGGCCATTCCCCCCACCCACAACTATCCTGCTTTTCCACGAAATGCCAAGGGCGGGGAAGCCAATCAGCGCAGCGCCAAAAAATCATCCATTCACAATCATTCTTCACTCACGCCTATCCACTGCACGCTTTCTCGCTATCTCCTCACTCAAGTCTCTCTTTTTTTCTAACGCCTGCTTCACACCATCTATCCACAAATTCTTCGGTCTATCTCTAGGCTTACGTCCTCACACCTCCGCCTGCATCACTTCTATAACCAATCTTACTTCACCCGTTCTTTCTTTGTGCCCGAACCATCTGAGAACACGCAAATCTACTCTGTCCTCTAACTTTCTGCCATCCCCGATCTAATTCGAACACCGTCGTTATTAATCCTATCTTGTCTCTCAACGTCACTCTAGCCATGCCCCTTTAACATTTCCTCTTGGAAACCACCAACCTTCTTCTCTCTTTTCCACTCACCTCCTTCTGCAAGTCTCAGCTCCGTAGAGCACAGTTGGGGCAACTATGCCCTCATACAACACCCTCTTTGCTTCCATCCCCATCGTCCTACATCTTATTACACACTTCAGACCACCCATCACTTTACACCCTTCCTTCACTCGCGACTTCACCTCCATATCTACGGTTCCGTCTTCTCCACAGGGGAGCCCAGATACTGAAACACTGAACTTCTTCCAATTACTCTCCGTTTAGGATGTCATTAATTCTGCTCGTATCAACATTCCTATAGCATCTCATTACACTACTTTTACCAACGTTCACTCGCCGCACTGTTCCTCGACAATTACTGCATCCGTACAGTCTCTAATCCTTTTTATCAGTACCATCCCGTACAACATACTGACCACACATAAACCGATGCCTCTCAAGTTGCAGCGTTCATTTTCATCTTTGCCCTTAGACGGCGAAACAAAACAAGTACTGCGCCACTCAATCGGCATCCGCCCGACATGAGCCCAGATTCAGTAGCCTCACCAGGCTACAGTCGTTACTCCGCCCCTTTTCAGGCACTCAGTCGTCATTTTACTGCCACAAAAAATGTTTCCTTGTCGCGTTGTTGTTTCCACACAATCTCTCAACCACGATCGAAATTGAACTTTGTGAGAAAATTATCAGCGCAATAACTTTTGCGTTAATTGATGTTAAAATTTCCGTTGTCAATA
This sequence comes from Gammarus roeselii, assembly GCA_016164225.1. NCBI lineage: Eukaryota > Metazoa > Arthropoda > Malacostraca > Amphipoda > Gammaridae > Gammarus > Gammarus roeselii. Next base: position 26,771 of record SDVV010000448.1, on the reverse strand, counting down.
ATGGTCCCTTGTAAGTTAGTGCCAGGTATCGACTTGTCTTGGTGTTAGTTTAGTTTATGTCGGGTTAAAATTGATAGGTTTGTACGTTAAGATTAGGTTGCAAGGATGCTCTTGTAGCTTATAAACGCCTTCAATTTTATACTCCAATATATCAGGATCAATAACAACGTGGTGCGAGGATGATGAAGAAGTTAGAGGACAGAGTTGATTCACGTATTCCGAGATGATTCGGACACATGGTGAAAATGGATGAAGGGAGATTGAGGCGATTGGACGTAGGCCTAGAGGGAGACCGAAGTTCGAGTGGATGGACGGTGTGCAGCAGGCGTTAGGAAGGTTGACGTGAGTGTGGAGGTAGTGAGAGAGCGTGCACTGGATAGGGGTGAGTGGAGAATGATTGTGAATGGATGATTTGTGACGCTGTCTTGATGTGCTTTCCCGCCCTTGGCATCTCGTTGAGACGGGATGGCAGCGGGTGGGGGGACGAGGACAGTCATCATGACGCGGCAGGGGTAAACCATTCACACTGTCGGGCCCTGCTGCCGACGCTGACCTCGGATCGCACTCATGATTCGGAGAGAGTGTGTTGCGCGGTCTCCTGGCCGGACGCTCTCGCTCAAATAGGCTAAGTTGTGTGAGTGTATGCGAGGAGTGTGAAGTGCGCCTTGCCGTCGGCTACGCCCCTTTCTTTCTGGGGGATTTGGCCAAGTGTCTGTATCTGAATATCATGATTAAAAAATGACATCATAACGTGTAGACTACCATCTTATTGTGATAAGCAGTTCAACTGTTGTTCCAGTGATGGTAGATCATCGTCTCGTGGAAGGTCTGGAATTCCCAGTTTATCGCGCTCAGTGATGAAGGGGGGGGGGCGAGATTTCGATGAGGATCCAGGTGTTTGACCGAATGAACAAGGAACCAGAGGCGTTTGACTGAGTGGACGAGGAACCAGAGGTGTTTGGCTGAGTGGATGGTTTTCGCCGTGGGCTTCTCCGAGCTTGAGGGGAACGGGGAATATTGAGATGTCGGGGGTTATTAGGAGCTGTAGTAGCGGGTATCCTCGCCGTTACCGCTGTGAAATTTGAAGCAGGTTGATACATGTCAGTCACTCGACTCATAGGCTCGGGGTATGCGAGATGCTGTCTGGGTGGGTTGTTCGTGTTTCCTCAATATGTTTGTCGTAGAACTAGTCACGCGACGAAGCTGGAAGATATTCTGAGTAATTCCTCATCTTTATAGCCGATCGCAAGTGGGTCCATGTCATTTCCGCCACAGCGGTAACCAGTGTCGTCATCTGCTTGGCACCTGCCATTTCCATGCTCAAACTTTTGACTTTGGTAACAGCGTCTTGGATTGGGAATGTATTCCCGGACCATACAGTACGGTCAGCCAATGAGGACATCGGGAGGCATCGAGTCAAGATTGAAGGTTAGGACGTAGACTCTGGAGTGCTCGAGAACCACATCCCGTCGATGCTTCGTTTTAGAAATTTTGGCTGCGTGTTGTTCCGTGAGCTTGACGTAGAGATCGGCGTTTGAGTAGCTTGAGTGTCTTTTGTAATGAATAGTTCCATGAAAAATCTTGAGACGTGGATGCTCATCAACTGTTACAGGAATAATAGAATTTCTTCAGAAAAATAGGCCAGTAAGGATGAAGTACAATATGAACCGGTAGAAAGAGAAGACAGTGAGGGATAGTGTTTAAATGAACCTGAAAAAAATAGGGGTTCACACCCCTCCCTTGTCCCCTTCGGATGAGCCATGACTCCGTGCGGGCAAAACGGCAACAGAGCAACGTTTACATCTAACTCATACCACTATCTGACTACCATCTCACGTAACTGCCTTAACCATCGGCACGCAACTTCATTTCCACTATCTGCGCCTACCTCCATTACCATTACTTGTACTTACCCCTCTGACCACTACTCGTGCCTAATGCTTACCTCCATTACCATTACTTGTACCTACCCCTCTGACCACTACTCGTGCCTAATGCTTACCTCCATTACTTGTTCCTACCCCTCTGACCACTACTCGTGCCTAATGCTTACCTCCATTACCATTACTTGTACCTACCCCTTTGACCACTACTCGTGCCAAATGCCTACCTCCATTACCATTACTTGTACCTACCTCTCTGACCACTACTCGTGCCTAATGCTTACCTCCATTACTTGTACCTACCCCTCTGACCACTACTCGTGCCTAATGTCTACCTCCATTACCATTACTTGTACCTACCCCTTTGACCACTACTCGTGCCTAATGCCTACCTCCATTACCATTACTTGTACCTACCCCTCTGACCACTACTCGTGCCTAATGCCTACCTCCATTACCATTACTTGTACCTACCCCTTTGACCACTACTCGTGCCTAATGCCTACCTCCCTTGCCAGTACCTGCGCCCAACTCTCATACAACCAACTGTGGATATGTATTCAGTCAACATCAGAGCCTAGCCCTCATACCAGCATTTGCCCCGAAAACGGACAACCCTCACCCCCATTTCTGCGTCTCCAACTTACTCTGAGATCGTTGGTGCCGTCGACTCTTGGAGTGATTGCGCAGGACAGTCTTCTCAGCCCGGAACTCCACATCGCACAGCTTACACTCTGCCTTGAAGGGTACGCGGCCCGGTCGTAGCCACCCCTTGTACTCCTCCTCGCTCTCCCACTTGGGGTTGTAGGCGGAGCACTTGCCCTTCAGGTCGCTCTCTGGAATGTCCCCACATAAACGTCGGAGATGCTTGATACCGCGCCCGTGGCTTTTGATAACGCAGATGTCGGCCGTCATCTCGATGTCACATACCTTGCAGCGAGCACGTTTTGAGCTCACTCCTTTCGTGATCCAGTCCCTGAACAGGGGGTTGTTCTCCCACTCTGTTCGGTAGTTTTGGGGCCGGTAGTGCTCAGAGCGGTCGGCCACGGCGAATTCGGGCTCAAGTAGTGGGTCAAGCATCGCGCACTTGTCAGGTGTTATTTGACGTCGACAGAAAACCTTTAGAATAACAATATTCACTCTAATGATTTAAAGCTTCTGAATAACAAAATTCACTCTAATGATTCAAAGCAAGTCCACAAACCACGCTTGGTTTAATTGTCTTTCTAATCTACGTTCTGCACAGCACAATCGATTCCTGATCTTCCTGAAAGAATGAAGTATTAAACATCACTTTTACATTAGGTTTTACGAATTGAGCTTATTAGGAGCTAAGTAATATGAAGGTTTGATGCAGTAAATATCAATGGCGAGATAAAAACGTCAAAACAACAATTAGTGTTGTGTCAAGTTATTAACAAATTTTTATTGTATTGGAATCTGTTTACTACAGTGCAAACTTGATGTTCTTTACGCGTCAAAAGTCAAAGAAATGCACGGGTGCCCCAGGAGGCACCGGAAATATTCAGATGCAGATACCATATAGTCCCAGAACTCTTCTAGCAAGTTTATCACGATCGTTGATATGCAACTAAAGTTACGGTTTCGTAGATTCAGGCCACGTTGACCTAGGACAAATTTGGTACGATATTTGGCCATTATTTCTGAAACTATCAACATATCAAACTCATTTTGTTGAACGTCAATCAAGAATACATTAACAACCGTCAAAGCAGCATTCAGTAACAACCGTCCAAACTGTATCAGCTACCGACCGTCCATACAGTTTTCAATAGGGGCCATCAAACAACGACCGTCAATACAGTAGACTAGATTAGAGTGCCAAGGCTTTCTACTGCACTGGATTCAATGTCCTTCTGGCACCGAACGTCAAGCCAGCAGCCAGCGCTGCATCAAGTCATCGACAAGTCATTGTTCGTCTCCGGGATTGCCCCGACTCACGATATACTTAGGTCACAGATGCGTTCTACTGACAACAAGCAAGGAAAGCGGTGGTCCTCCGGGAAGGAGGAGTCTATCTGTAAGCAAGATTATGTATGATCAATTCATAACAGACCAGATTTCAACTAGGAGGTGTGTTTCTCGAAGATAGTTAAAGAGCGGTTCCGCACTGAATCGCTTATGGGGAAACTCAGTAAGCATTAGGCAGAGTGTATTAGGAGGGTCCAGGAAACGGCTCCTGGGGAAGTATGTGCGTTGATGTTCCATCCAGGTGGGGCACTCTGCTAAGACGTGAACAATTGTAAGATAGACTGAACAGTCCATGCAGTATGGGGGTGACGGTACCTCTATCAGGTGTCTGAGCGTTAGTCTGCTATGTCCAATTCTCAATCGGCATAGAGTTATGTCAGTCCGTCGAGAACGGCTGCTAGAGACCCAGGATGTAGGCGTGTCTTAGATAAAGCGCAATTTATTTCTCATAGGAACATCAGACCATTCCATGTTCCATTTATTTCACACAGTTTTTTAAATCGTTTGGTAAAAGTCTTTATATGGGAGTGGACTTAGTTCTGCTGGGTCAGGCGCCGCCGCAGCTCTTCGTGCCGCTGTGTCCGCCTGCTCATTGCACACCACACCACTGTGGCCCGGAACCCAGCACAAACGAACGTTCTTATTTCTGATGGACAATTGCATAAGCCAGCGCAAGATCGCTGAAACAACAGGATAGCAATTGTTGAAGGTCTCCAAGGTTTAAAGCGCACTTAGCGAATCACTAAAAATTGAAATATTGGTATCTGGAAGAGTATCGGCTCCCATGAGGGCATCGCCAATGGCTGTGAGTTCCGCAGTGAAGACTGACGCTGATGGCGGGAGTCTCTTAGTGACGACGCGCCCAGGAAGTACCACTGCACAACCCACAGCATCGTCGTCTTTCGATCCATCAGTGAAGATATGCAAACTACCAGCGTGATGGTTCTCTGTATGGGCTATAAAAATAGCTCGAAGATTTTGGGGTGCAACATCTGTCTTTTGGACAGAAAAATAGTGAGGGCAGAGCATATTTTTTGGTATACGCCAGATGGGAAAAGCATCTCGGGAGAGGATCCATCATAATACGTGGCAGCCCTAACTCAACAGTGAGATGCTCAATGCGCTGTGAGAAGCTCGAGGAAGGAGACAGATTTGGGTGAAACCGTCGGATTGTGGTACATGTAGGGGAGGTGGGACGAGTTGAGATATACCAATAGAACTGGAGGTCGATTTGTTTTGATTTTGATTGATTTGATTTGGGCCTCATTTCCACCAGAGAGGTCGATTTGTTCTCGTCGTAAGGCGAGGCTAGGCTCACCGGTCTCACAAAGAAGACTGACAATAGGGGAGGAGCGGAAAGCTCCAGTACAAACGCGAAGGGCGGCATTGTAAACTGGTTCCATTGTTATGAGAGTATTCGGTTTCGCAGAGCCGTAGACAACGCTTCCATAGTCCAGTTTGGACCGAATGATAGCGCGGTAAAGGTGTAATGATGTTGTTCTATCTGCCCCCAGGTGAAGTGCGATGCAATCCAAAGAATCGCTGTAAGCAGTCTATCTTCAGTTATTGCAAGTGGTATTACCAGGTTAGTTTTTGGTCAAATATTAGTCCTAGGAAGCGGACTGTTGGTAGGGAAGGGATCATTTCTCCATAGAGTCTGAGGTCTGGTTTCGTGTAGGTGCGGAAACGATGGATATGAAGTGCATATGTTTTCCCTTTAGATACTGTAAAGCCTCGAGATTCGGTCTAAGCAACCACCTGAGCAATTGCACTCTGTAGTTGACGTTGGAGTTGGGAGACAACTGGCGCCGATGCGTATATCATAAAGTCGTCAACGTACAGAGACCCATTCACGGAGGGACCACCCCCGTGATCCCATTAATTGCAATCGCAAACAGGGTACACGAAAAGGCGCTACCTTGGGGGAGCCCCTCATCTTGGGTATGCTTGAGGGATGATTGCCGATTTTAGTCCGGAAGACTCTCTGTCGGAGGAAATTTAGTATGAAGAAAGCTAAGTGACCCCGGAGTCCCATCTGATCGATTTTACGGAGGATGCCATAGCGCCCGCCAGGTTGTATCTATGCCTTCTCAAGGTCAAAGAAAACGCAAACAGTGTGTTACTTGCGGTCCAATGCACCTTGGATACCAGTCACAACGTGTAGTAATGCGTCTTGCGTTGATAGCATCTTGCGAAACCCAAATTACAGTGGGAAAGGAGTGAGTTTGCTTCTAGGTGCCGAGTCAGTCGGGCATTCAAAATCTTTTCCAGAACCTTCGCTACACATGAGGTGAAGGTTATAGGACTGTAGCTGGGTAACTGATCGTTAGGCCTGCCAGGTTTAGGGCAAGACAGAACCACTGCCTTCCTCCACCGGTCGGGATAGAAGTGGGTAGACCAGATTGTGTTGTAAATCAGACATAAGTAAGAGAGTGCAGAGGGAAGTAGGTGCTGAAGCATCTTCTAGGAGATTTGATCTTCACCGTGAGCAGAAGAGTAAGAGGTGCGAATTGCACCGAGGATCTCGAGTACTGCGATAGGTTCATTGTAAGGTGTAGGAGAATTTACGGAGAAATCTAGATCATTTTGTTCTGCAACACGCTTTGTATTACGGAAGGCCGGGCTGTACCCAGAATCTGAGCTGACGAAGGAGTAATGTGTTGCAAAGAGTTTTCTTGCGGATCGGTGTAGGTCGTTCCCACCATCCTTAGGGTTAGGAGGGGGTGAGATCAGTACTTTACCGTCATTTTTCGTATGCGGGACCACACTTTAGACATGGGTGTGCTCACATTAATAGACGATATGAAGTTCTGCCATGATTTTCTTCGCGGCAAAAGGTTTGTACTTCGTGCTCTTGCAGTTTCTTGCCTATGCGTGATTCTATCTGCTACTACCTTGTTGGGCTGGTATCGATTGAATGCGCGCTTCCTCTGCCGTTTAGCCATTTTGCAAAGGTCGTTCCACCAGGGTGTCCTAATTTTACAAGGTGTTCCCTTGGTTATAGGGATGCTACGGTTTGCAGCTTGAAGGAGGGTACTATTAAAGTTTTCCACCATCTCGTCACAGGATATGTTTCGAGGCGGGAGAAGTGTTGCTGTATAAGTGGCGAACAATTGCCAGTTGGCTTTACGCATTATGTATCGGCGAGTGGTAGAAGTATCTTCAGGATGGAGAGTAGCGATGGTGATGGGAAGTGATCACTCCCATAGAGCTCCTCCAACACTCGCCAGGTAAGGTCTGGGGAGAGGACTGGGGAGCAGAAGGATAAGTCGATAGCCGATCGCGAGGCTGTCTGGGTATGGAAGTGCGTCGGTTCTCCAGTATTAAAGAGCGCAGTATCAGAAGATAGAAAGAATGCTTCGACGTATCCCCACGTCCATCAGCCACTTCTTCCTCTCCCCCCCAGAGGGGGTGTTTAGCATTAGGATCACCTACAAGGAGGTAGAGCGCGGGATGTTGACCATCCAGGTCAGTAAGTAGTGCGCATGAAAGTAGTTCATTGAGGGAAATATATAGGCTGCAAATAGTAACGGGGCGTTTGAGGCCCACTCTGTGAGTCTGAGCTTGCAGAGTGGTTTGTAGAGGGATTAGAGTGCATGTGATCGCTTGATTGACTATTTTAGCCAGGCTAGTGCTCGGTCGAGCATCGTCAGTGGACGAGATGAAGTGGCCTTTATACCCACTAGGAAAGGATGGTTTGTACAGCCCCAGGAGTTTCCTGGAGGCAAATTACCATTGGATTATAGGGTTGAGTCAGTTTCAATAGTTCCGCATAGTTAGCACGATATCCTCTTATGTGCCATTGAAGGACGAGGGTATGGCTACGAGTCAACGACGGGTCATTTACGTTTAGATCATCGTCGTCCAGATCAGAGACCGTGCGCTTAGCGCTGGTCAGCGGCAAGCGAGTTTTTCCTGTTTGGGACGATGATTGGGTAGGGTGGTCATCACTCAATAGTGTATTCGTCGCACTTCCCTTAGGATTATAATCCGGAGCGGCTAAGCGAAGTAGAGTCAGAGGGGGGGTTAGGTGCCCTAATAACAGCACCGGAAACAGAGACATTTGGGTTGAGAAGTAGCTTGGCTGGCCTGCATGACTGCCAAGAGGAATCTAGGTTGGGCTTAAAGTACAGTGGGTTTGGTCGTCGTTGACAGTTCACGGGCTTTCTTGTGTGACTGGTTGGGGACGCGTTGAGGTAGCAGCGTTACTTCATGTGGTGCTGCCTCCAACAAAGGCAGGTCATAGTCCAGATTTGGGTCTGGGACTCCCATTGCGCGTCGATCAGCAAGTGATGGACGGGGCGAGGTGGGAGTGAGGGAAGGTATCTCCGTTGGAATTTCCGAGATACCAGATAGTGCGAAAGACTGTCGTCGTGGGCTTCCTCGACCTCGAGGAGGGAGAAGAGCATCATGTTGATGGTACGGAGGAACCCTGGTTATAGGTATCCCCCACTGTCACTGCAACAAAGCTACGAAGCAAGCGGATAAATTAAACGGTTACTCGTCTTTTGGCTTCGGGGTAGGAAAGGCGTTCTCTAGCTTGAACACCGAATATCTCCTTTTCGAGTCAGTAATAAAAGCAGTCGTGTGATGACGCAAGAAGGTCTTATGAACAGTTTGCGCATTTAGCAGGTCGGTCACAATTGTGGCCATGTGCGTCCTCACCGCAACGGAAGCATGCATTTTATGTTTCCCAATCGGCAGGCATCACTGCCACGGCCAAACTTTTGGCAGTTGTAGCAGCGTCTGGGGTTAGGAATGTATTCTCTGTCCGAGCACTGTTTCCAACCGATGTGAACATCGGGAGGAAGAGAGCAGAGTTTGAAGGTGAGGACGTAGACACCAGTGTACTCCTCAATTCCAGTTCGCTGTCGCTTCACCCTATATATTCTGGTGACTTGCTAACCCAAGAGTTCAGTAAGAACATCGTCATCGGAGTGATTTGGTCTGTTTTTATAATAGATGGTACCCTGTATCGTGTTGTGAGTGGGGTGCTCATCAACTGTCACCGTTATACTATTCAGCATATTCAGGTTCTGGATGTTCCTACTCTGCTCCTCGTCTCTCACTTCCACCAGAAGGGAGCCCCTCAGCGCGACGCGAAGTTGTCGATTAGCCCGGATTGTGTTAGTCTTGGCCAGGTTTTCATCGAGACTGCTTTGGCTACAAAAAACTTTGTATAGTATTTATTCTGAAAGAGAACTTCAAGTACTTTTTGGTTTCCAGCATATCGTTCATGGAGTTGTAGGCGGTTCCGAAGGCTTCTCTCGGGCCTTCGTCTGGGAGTGGCGGCCACCACGCTTCCAGATTTGTCCAGCGATCTATCTTCTAGGTTCACCTCACAAAAAAAAATACTGGCAGCAGAGCCAGTTGCTATTGTCTGAGTTGTTTCGTAGAGTGTGTGAGAGAAGGGAGCTTCGAGTGAACGTGGGTAAAAGTAAAGTAATGAGATGCTCGAGGACTGTCGATGCGAGCAGAATTATTGTCCTCCTAAATGGAGAGTTGTTGGAAGAAGTTCAGTGTTTTAAGTATCTGGGCTCCCATGTAGAGAAGACTGAATTAGTGGAAACTGAGGCGATGTCGCGAGTGAAGGAGGGTGTAAAGTGTTGGGTGCACTGAAGAGCGTAATGAGCTGCAGGACGTTGGGGATGGAAGCAAAGAGAGGGCTGTATGAGGGTGTCGTTGTGCCAACTGTGCTGTACGGAGCTGAAACTTCAGGGGTGAGAGCAGAGGAGAGAAGAAGGTTGAATGTTTTCGAGATGAAATGTTCGAGGAGCATGGTTGGAGTGTCGCTGAGAGACAGGTTCACTAACGACGTAGTTCGCATCAGAACGGGCATGGTGAAGAAGTTAGAGGACAGAGTTGATTCGCGTGTTTTGAGATGGTTCGGGCACATGGTGAGGATGGATGAAGGGAGATTGGTGAAAAAGGTGAAGTCAGAGGCAAGTAGACGTAGGCCTCGAGGGAAACCGAAGTTTGGGTGGATGGAATGTGTGAAGTAGGCGTTAGGAAGAAGAGACGTGAGCGTGGAGGTAGCGAGAGAGCGTGCACTGGATAGGCGTGAGTGGAGAATGATAGTGAACGGATGAGCTTTGACGCTGCCCTGATGTGCTTTCCCGCCCTAGTCATATCGTTGAGAGACGGATGGTCGTGGGCGGAGGGGGGGGGGGTCGGTCATTATGACGCGGCAGGGGTAAACCAGTCACGCTGTCGGGCCTTGCTGCCGACACTGACCTCAAACCGCACTCATGACCCAGAGGGTGTGTTGCGGGGTCCCCGGCCGGACTCCTTTGCGCGAAAGAGCTAAGGTGTGTGAGTGCGAGGTGCGCCTTGCCGTCGGCTACCCCCTTGCCGGGGGATTTCAGCCTAATGTCTCTATCTGTACTTTACCAGATACAGATGTGGGGGGGCTGCTGTTGTTCTTGTGTCTCTCCCACAAGCAGCCAGGGGAGGGAGAGGATTTTATTTATGTGTGTCACCGGGTTCTGGTGCTAGCGCGGAGTCTTTTGCTGTGTCGAAAACGTCCATTGTTGCAACACAACAAGATTCGGCCTTCCGACATGCCCTGCCCACCAGGAAGATAGTGGTAATGCGGTTCAGAAAACTCTGTAACCTACCACGAGGCTCTGTCAGTTAGCGATATGACCAAGAGTAAGTCATCATAAGTAGGGCTCAGCGGCCTGAGAGGCTACCTAGACTTTTTCTCTTAGGCTTGGGCTCCTTGTCGAGTTCATGACAGGATAATCCTACCTTTCGTCGCCCACGGAGAGGTTACAGTCTCAATCGAAAGTCGTGAAGCCAAAGTGGAGTGAACTGGCTTTGTACACCTGTCCCCTCAGCCACCAGACTGCACCATCCGATCTTTCGGCTGAGCCACATGCCGGGACATGTGGGTCACAGCGGGACCCGCAAAAGCGGGGAGTGACACGCTATAAATATCTACAATGCGGCCCACACACCGGAACCAGCAGTGGCCAAGGGGACCGAAGCCGGCCGTCGCGCGAGGACCTTGGAGTGCATCCCACAATCTGTACATTTTTTTTTTTGTAGCCCACAATCTGTAATTCTTTTTAGCCCACAATCTGTACATTTTCTCCCCCTCCTATTTTCTTTTGCTAATTTTAGTTGACGAGAGTAGATCCAAGAAATGATATGGCACAAACATAAGGTAAAGTAAATAATAATATAAAAGGAAGCAAATAGGATAGAAAAGAAGTGATAGATAAGGTGAAATTAGCTTACAGTAGAAATATTAAAGAAGGAAAACAAACAATAAAAGGAAGGGGAAAAAATGAAAAAGAAAAGGTCGAGAGCAAAAGAAAGAAAATTATAATAAGTATGGGGGAGAATTGTCAAGATAAGTAGAGAGATAAGTTAAAGGGGTTTGAACAGAACAAACGAGGTAAATGGAGTAAACAATGAAAAAGAAAAGGTCGAGAGCAAAAGAAAGAAAATTATAATAAGTATGGGGGAGAATTGTCAAGATAAGTAGAGAGATAAGTTAAAGGGGTTTGAACAGAACAAACGAGGTAAATGGAGTAAACAAGGTAAAAGTGCATCCAGGACAGGGTAGATAGTGAAGGGATAAGATTAGAAGGGTCTGAAAGGAAAGAAGGTGTTCACCCCCACCGGTTGGGTCGTGACTCCGTGCGATCCGTGAACCATTATCTTTAGGGGGGGAGGGGGCAGTATTAAGTAATTACTGTCTTTAGAGTATTCAGTAACGACTGCCAATATTGTAATCAGTAGAAAATACCACATCAAATTACAAAAATTCACAGATATTCACTACTTGACCTTGTAAAATAATTATGTAATAAAAGCCCACGCTGCCAGAATAGCCTCCATGCAAAACATATCTAGATATGGCATCGCCTTGCAACATTGTTCTGCAATGATCTGCTGTTGCGAGGCCAATGAATACTATGAGTCCGAGCAGTTGTTGACTAACTTTGTATGGCAATGCCAAGCTGTTATGAGAACAATGAGGAGAGTCGGCAGTCGTGCATTGCACTTGTACCTTGGATTGTAACGCTTTGCGATAATAAATACCAAGAGTTGTTGTCGGTGCTTAGCCCCAGCTGCTCCTGCAGTGGATGAGCCATACCCGGCGAACAGCCCGAACCCAGATACGAGCTGACATGTGCAAGTTGAGAATCTAATGGCCAGTGGAGTCCCTTAAGTGGATGTTGACTCGCGGGCGCTCCCGTGGATCACGCACAGACGTGATATCGTGATTGAGCTTGTCGGGTGTAGGCGTTTTCCTGTCTGTGATGGCATGATTTGAGGGCCGTAAAGTGCCGCACCATAGCCTCGACTATTGAATCCTGTCATACCTGGACAACTATAAGTCCTTCACGTCCACCTCCGTTGGGTGACTGACTGCAAAGGACTGTGCTGGCACTCGTAGCAATGGTGCAGTGCACTGCGACATCGTGATCTAATCGCGCCTTGTTTTACATCAATTGAAACCAAGCACATATTTTGATGTAATTTGTACGAGCAAATGAAAAGGAACAAATGAGTTGATAAAGCAATGCCAATTGACTATGGGACCGTCATTGTCGGTGTTCAGTAGAAATAAAATACTATCATGAGCTCATCTTTGCCAAGTCCGAGCTTTCCAACGACCATTGATTGAGTTCCAAGACATTGAGCCAAGGAGAAGTTCAGTGATTTGTTTAGTGACCCAATTAGGTTTAAAGTTGTTTCACATCGGGAAAAAACAACATGATAGGAAACCCAGTCCATCCGGAAGGGAAATGTCACGCACGATTTGAGCTGATTTTTATTTCCACCAGAGCCTCAACACGAGTCATAGTAGGCTCGGCCGTAGGGCTCAGTGATCATGGATATCAGTAAGCTCGCACGCCTCAGTGTGCGAGAAAAACAACGCTAATAAAATTGGAATAAATAAAAAATGTTAGCAATCTCAGACGCACGCCAGCGCGCACAAGAAAAACTCTTAGACAAAACGGATCTCCGCTTCCAATTATTTAAAACTTCATGAGGAATATATGTACGCACGCTAGTGCGTACAGGTAGCATCATCGAGACTGGTACAAATTTTACGGCAACACGGACAAAGCCAGCTCCGACAGCAACCCAACACAATGTTTACAGCTACGCGGTCTAGTTTAGTAGAGGTACAATTTGTTTATCCAGACGAAACCAATCCCCGCCTCCAACCACTAAGAACTCCCAGAGTAATATGCACGCGCGCCAGTGCGCACAGATAGTATCGTCGAATTTGGTTCAAGGTCTATGGCTTCACGGATTAGATCAACTCCAACCAGCCACGCGTCACAAGGTTTTATAGCTTCGCAGTCCAGGTCAAACCCAGAAACTACATATGGTCCGTGCACGAGCGAGCGAGCACAGACTCAAGAAAAAACACCCATTCACAAAATCACTAACAGGAACTCCCGCACAAATACACCAGCATTCTCATACATGACAAAATTGTGGATCATGAAGAAAAAAGTAAGGGCAGGTTCGTCATGGGCAGAAAAACTGCTCAGATTATTGATTTCGCACAAATTGTTTAAAGGGATAGGGTGGGGGAAGCATAGGTCCCATGGGTCCTAAAAGAGACCCGATGAATCGCGGAGGGTAACCGAAGTCCCCCGGGTCTTCCCGAGCTCCCTCGTCTCAGCTCATCTCGGGTTGTCTCGAATCATTTCGGCTAGTCTCAGCTCGTCGGGACCAACTCGACTTGCTTCAACGTGTTTCGACTGATCTCGCCGCACCTCGACCAGCCACGACGCGACCCTCGCCCTCTGTGCCAGTAATCTGCGGACTATAATAATTGATTGTTCTACTCAAGCATTTCACATCTATACATTTTTTCTGTGCATGGGATTTATAAAGTGGGGAGAGGGAAGCAGGGGTCCCAGGGTTCAGAGGGACCTCAAGCGAGTCCCAAAGTTTCTCAAGGGGGTCCCAAAGGGTCTCAAGGGTGTCCCAAAGGGCCCCGAAAGGGTCCAAGTGGGTCCCCCTAAATCCTCCTGGTCCTCCAAGTCCCCCGGGTTCCCGAAACCTCCGGGTCCCTCGAGTCCTGCGGATCCCACGAGCCCACCCCATTCCTAGATCACCTGGTTTCAACCAGCCTCGGTTCGTCACGACTCGTCGCTTGGCCAGTCGACTCGTCTCCACTCGCCTCAACCTGCCTCGACTCTCCTCGTCCCCTCCACGCACAGTGTCATTCAAGACTTTCACTCTCTAAGACCAACATTATTTCACCATTTAGCCATCAGAACGCCTAGCTGTGCTCAGACATTCATCAGAAGCCCGGGAGAGCGCGAATTCTCCCACCGTTGGTTGGACTAGACCAACTAACACACCGCATAGTCCACCCAAGGCCCCTGCGGGTGTCTAACGATACACAATTATATAACTAATCCAAAATTGATCAATATGAAAAAATGTATAGACATACAGCCGTTTCCCCCTAGTTAGGGGGGTGACTTAGCTAGGCAGACACAGAGGGGGGAGGCGCCCAATATCCCCGCCACAAGACCGCCGTGTCCCTGCCGAGGCTCGAACTCGCGACATGCAGCACCAGAGGCTGACACTGCAGTCGGATACGCTAACCACTCGGCCACGGCGGCCTCAAATATGAAAAAAGGGCACAGATAAATAATAGAGCCCACGGAATAAGAAATACTAAAAACTAAATGAAGTGATAATGATCTATAACATGAATAATCATCCATCCACCCCAATTACGCACGAGATTGGCAAAGTGAAGAATAGTCGTGACTCCAAAGAATAAGTTGCATGAAGAAAAATAGGTGCAACGCCCTAATCTAGACTACACTAGGACATTGGCAGTAAGCCGTGAGAGATAGAGCTGAACGAACAATAAGATGTCAAAACTTAAAACAAAACCTTTTTATTACAAGCAAACGTTTCTTTGCTCACCAGTTTATTCTGATATTTCTGTAATTTCATCAGCACGCCATTATACCTGAACAAATGTTGAATTCCTAAATCCTCATTATCTTAGCAAACTAACAGCAAACATCATCTCATTGTGCTGCCGAAGCATCAAAGTTTATCTAAGCTCAGAATGTTCCCTATCTTCACCTCCGTAACTGTTTGCTGTATCTTCCTGTGCTGATGTGTGTTTTAGTTGCTGAGCAAACTTTTAGACCTATGTACGTTAGATGACCCACATTTCATCCCTTGCATTCTTTGAACCCTTGACTAAGTAGGCTTAAGCACTATAGTCATAATAAAAAAGCATCATTTCCCGATTCTCCATCCTAGCCTTGCTGGCAGAAGAGATTGCCTATTACCAGCAAGCTGCAGTTGACGACTTGGTTTACTTCTCAATATGTAAAAAAACCATGCCAATTGATTGCTTAAGGAGTTGAAAAAGTTGGCGACTAAAATGTCATACAATTCAAAAGTTTTTCGTGTTCATAAACTGTAACGCAAGGGAAAATCATCACTTCAGGTAAAAAAAATGTATACTGATAGTGACCTTAGGAGGAGACTTCCTATCCCTCTACACGGTAAACGATCAGTAAATATTTCTCATCAAGATTTTAGTTTTCGCAACAGATCTGAGGTGACCATCTAAACCGGTCCCTGCACAGCTTTGCACTGGCGGTAGTTACGTGCGGTAGTGTATTTATTTTCGGTTTCCAAATAAGTATTAGAAAATGAGCATAAATTCAGCCCATTTTCGACGGTTCTAAACTTGTAACCTATCTCGGGCATTAAGGGTCCACAGTAATGCCGTTTGGTGGCGTGGGAATTGGGTCCCTTTCCGCACTTTCAGCCTAATCTAGCCGCACGACGGTTGTATGTCTGTACATACACAATTCGTGAGCAATGGTCTTTCTTACAGAGTAATACCAAACGGATACACCCCTGCAGACCGTGTTAGTGGCAATATTGACTCACACTATCGTCACGTGATTCGAATCAAGGGCGTAGAAGGGGCCTGGCTCACTGACCACGGCAAGTTATTAAGTGTTAGAGCTAAAGATGGCAGCTAATGAGCCCACGAAGCTATTGAGTTGCTCACAGATACTGACACTAGGCCGAATCCCTCAGGTAGGAGGGTGGCCGACGGCAAGACGCACCACCTCACACTCACAGTTGTTCACAGCTAAGTAATTATAAAACATATACATGTCATGAACAACAAAACGATTCAAAGTGTTTTACGAGCTTATTTGTAATCGACGTCATCGATCGTTAATTGAACTTTACATTCGATATAACAGTCAAAAGTCCTCCCCTGGCAACACAGCTGTAATTGTTCATTAGCGGAAGCTTTTGTTAACAATTTTAGTTTGCAAACCAAAGTAGAAGTGGCACTACAATACAATTTGAATGTTATGCACAACAAACATAATATGGACCAATCTTGACTTATTTGCCATATACTCGGTAACAAACCGAGACGTTGATACGAATTTAGGAATGGATCGTGCAATGAAGAAAATTGTCTGTTTTACTCATTTCAATTCTTACGTTATTAAATTTCAGTACTTCAGGAAATTTCATTCTAAAAGTAGCTATTCCATTCTGCTATACAATATTAGCGCAACAACCTAGTTATATTCTAACCAAGCACGCACATACCATGAGCAGTGATACACCTAAGACCATTATATACATTTATAACAAGATTTATTACAGGTCTGTACATAAACAAATCAAACTAACTACACGTGTTACGCAAAACATTTGCAATAACATACTACAAAATAGTATAAAAATTACTTTTCTTTATGGCAGCATCCAGTCAGCAACCTCATCACGGTCAAGATAAACCCTTTTGTGATGATGACCCGCTGCGAGAACCCATTAACACAGCCAAGAAAATTCACAGCAAACTGGCATGTGGAACACAACTGATGGTATGCTAAGAAGCATGTGAAGGTCCTTTTATACCAACTGTTCATAAGTTAAAGCTGCGGTATATTACAGTTTTTACCTCCCATTCGCATAATCAGTTACTTTCAGTTAGATTTTTGGTTGTACTGCAACGTTTTATTACATTTACCAACTAAGCATTGGGGGCTATTGACAAAGTTCCGCCAGGCTGCTGGTTGCATTTCAAGTGGCTCGCAGACGGGACCAGCTCAAGCAGTGGGCAGAAACGTTTTCGCCACAAGTCCAAACATAGCGTCCACCCATGTCTAAAGCAATTGTGACACAGGGCTCAAGGCTTTGCAAAAATGTACCTGGTTCCGAAAATTTTATTTTCACATTCTGCGTGCAGATGATCCACTGCAACAAAAGTTCTTTATTGAGACTACGGAAGTCGTGCACCATGTATACAAGTTGGCAAACTTGTGTCATCTGAAATGTGTTGAGCAAAAAATGTAAAAACGTTCGAACAAACGTCAAACCTACAAATAAACAAACAAGCCGAATCCAACATCTACCTACCTACATATATGGGTGAACAATCAGTTCAATGCACATTCATATGTGCACACACCTAACTACATGTATGGATGACAATAAGAATAATACACATTCATATGTGCACACACATTCCTACATATATGGATGACAATTAATTATACTAATTGTCATCCATATATGTAGGTATGTGTGCGCACATATGAATGTGTATTATACTGATTGTTCATCCATACATGTAGGTAGGTATGAGCACATAGGAATATGTATTAAACTAATTGTCATCCAAATATGTAAGCAGGTGTGTGCACATATGAATGTGTATTTCACTGATTTTCATCCATATATGTAAGTAGGTGTGTGCACATTTGAATGCGTATTTGTATGTGTACATATATGATGGTATATTGTGAATTCAATTTGGTTTAATGGTGGCGAGCCAGTAGCACACTAGAGATGAGCTGAGATGTATTAATTTTGGATTTATCAATCCCATGCTCATTATTTTTTTATAAGATTTTCAATAACACACTTTGTGAATCATGTTTTTGATACATGAAGTAGCTACAAACCGGCCGCCGGCAGGAGATGTGCTGTCACAAATTCACTTCATCTCTCGTTTCGCATATTCAAATAGCGCATATGAAAACTATGTTTGATGTAATATACCTAAGTATTGAAAACCCATTGCTAGATGATAGAAATAAATGATTTAATAATAATAAGAATATTAATAATAATGATTAGGGGTTTACAGATGAAGCATGTTTTGGGCTGCAGGAACCAGCACGAAACATTGAAACTAAAGCCATCAAAGGTATTCGAGTCTGGCTAATGCAGTGATGACAGAAATGACGTGGACGACTAAAGCAAAGGCAGAGCAATAATACCCAACCGCCTCCCAAGCGATGCCATCAAAGCTGCCTGAGCCTGGCTAATGCAGAAACGGTTGTGTCCAGCCCCTCTAGACAGTTGTCAAGGTCGTCCCCCCGCCTCAGTTGGCTGGTAAGCGTGGCGAGCCGTCTTCTGAGCGCCAGCACGAGCGCCGCCACCTCCCCGCGCAGAGCAGCCTCACCATACTCCGCCCTGCGACCGAAGGTAAAAGATTATCACCGCCGCGGAAGCCGAGTGGATAGCATATCCGAATGCAGTGCCAGCATCTGGTACCACATGTTGTGAGTCCGGGCCTTAGTGTCACACCGAGGTTCGCACCTTGTCATCACATACATACAAAAATGAACTGCTTGGAATGTCTATAATTTCTTCAACTTCTACATTTATGACCTTGCTGACATGAACATGTACACAATCGACAATAACGAGGCAAATTTAGTAATGTAACGCAGTCGAGCTTTGAAATATTAGATAGAAACGGGTTAATGGCGACTTCATGAATAAGGAGGATCTTGAGTAAACAATGGACATGTGAACTTTCCTTACAGTGATTCCCATGTATGATTGCAGGACACTGTCTTGACTCAGTTGAAGGGAGTTATTTAGAAATGACACTACACTGGAGTCTATTGCCACCAATCATGTGCCTCATTACAGCAGGGCAGAGGCTGAGCAGCCTAATTCGAAAAAAAGTAAGATACAGATCCAGATACTTGGCCGAATCCCCCAGGATAGAGGTTGGCCGACGGAAAGGTGCATCACACATCCTCGCACGTTCACACACACAACTTTACCCCTTTTGCGCTGCTAAGGGTCCGGCCAGAAAACCCACAAGAAACTCTGGGTCACGAGTGCGGTCCGAGGTCTGTGTCAGCAGCAGGGAATGACAGCGTGACTGGTTTATCCCCACCGCGTCATGATGACCGGGCCTCCCTACCCACAGCCATCCCGTTTCTCACGAGACGCCAAGGGCGAGAAAGCACACCAGAGCAGCGTCAAAAATCAACCATTCACAATCATTCTCCACTTTTGCCTATTCATTGCACGCTCTCTCGTTAACTTCACATTCAAGTCCCTCCTTCCATACGCCTGCTTCACACCATCCATCCACCCAAACATCGGTCTACCTCTAGGCCTACGACCACTCGCCTTTGCTTGCATCACCTTTTTTACCAATCTCTCTTCATCCATCCTCACCATGTGCCCGAACAATCTTAAAACATGCAAACCCACTGTCTTACAGCTTCTTCACCGTCCTCGTTCTGATTCGAACCACGTCGGTAGTGAACCTGTCTCAAAGCAACACTCCCGCCATGCTCCTCAAATATTTCATCTCGATAACATTCAATCTTCTTCTCTGCTCTCACCCCCAAGTTTCAGCTCCGTATAGCACAGTTGAGACAATGACACCCTCATACAACTCTCTCTTTGCTTCCATCCCCAACGTCCTACAGCTCATTACACTCTTCAGTGCACCCAATATTTAACACACTTTGCAACTTCACCTCAGTTTCAACCAGTTCAGTCTTCTCCACATGAGAACTAAGATACTTAAAACACTGAACTTCTTCCAGTAACTCGCCATTTAGAAGGACACTAATTTTGCTCGCATCGACAGTTCTCGAGCATCTCATTACTTCACTTTTCCCACATTCACTCGAAGCTTCCTCCTGTCACACACTCAACCAAACTCAGACACTAGCCTACATAGCTTCTCCTCCGTATCCGCAACCAACTCGGTAACATCAGCAAACCGCAACTGGCTCAGCTGCCAATTCCGACCATTCACTTCCAACAGCTCCAAGTAACGACCCAGCAAACTCGCGTTCATCTCTTTGACCACTCTATCCATTTAGAGATTGTGCAGCCGGGAAGACATCACGCAGCCTTGTCTCAGATCCACTTTCACGGAGGAATTCTTTTAAACAAAGAATTTCAATGTCTTATCGCAACACCCTATGTCATCAAGAAATCAGCACTACTAACTCACTCTGATACCTCATTCGTTGTGACATGTTTCAGAAAGAGTTGTGTTCTTATACTCAGATAGGAAAGCAAGATGTGTCCCTGCTGTTCATACTTCGTCTCAATTGCTCGGTTACAAATTGTGACGAACTTCTTTAGGTTGAATATTATGTATTTGCTGATATGATGGTCTTAGCTGGTCATTATATGTTATTTTAAATTCATTGTGCACAAATTTATTGCAAAAAATAACAACTTGACGTTTCTGTATGAATGAACATTTTCTTATTTTAGATGGCAAAATTTAAGATGCATCCAAACCAAATGCACAAGAGTGTAAAAAACACAAACAAACAAAAAAACTGTTGAAAAGATGTCCTCATCTGTTGCATTAAGCTAGCAGGTCCTATAAGTAACCAAAAACAGTACTCAAAAGCGTTGCACCCTGATTGAACGTTCATCATACAGATACAGGCACTAGGCCGCATCCCCCAGAAAGGGGGGTGGCCGACGGCAAGGCGCACCTCACACCCTCATACGCTCACATTCATACAACTTAGCCCTTTTGTGCTCAAGGGTCCGGCCAGTACCCCCTCAACATACACTCTGGGTCACGAGTGCAGTCCGAGGATCCGTCGTCAGCAGCAGGGCCCGACAGTTTTCACTGGTTTACCCTCGCCACGTCATAATGACCGGGCCCCCCCCACCCACGACCATCCCGACAGCGTGATGCCAATGGCAGGAAAGCACATCAAAGCAGCATCAAAATCAACCATTCACAACCATTTCCCACTCACGCCTGTTCATTGCACGCTCTCTCGCCACCTCCATATTCATGTCTCTCCTACCCAACGCCTGCTTCACACCATCCATCCACCCGAACCTCTGGGCCTGCGACCACTCGCCTCCGCATTCATCACCTTTTTCACCAATCTCCCTTCATCCATCCTCTTATGTGCCAGAACCATCTCAGAACACGCGAATCCACTCTGTCCTCCAACTTCTTCACCATCCTTGCTCTGTTTCGAACCACGTCGTTGGTGATCCGGTCTCTCAGCGTTACTCCAGCCATGCTCCTCAAACATTTCATCTCTAATACATTCAACCTTCTACTCTCCTCTGCTTTCACCCCCCAAGCCTCAGCTCCGTAGAGCACAGTTGGGACAGCATCACCCTCATACAGCCCTATGTTAGGAGATTATGGGCCTCACGAATTGTTTGTTTAGTCTTGTAATCGATTCCTTGGAGTGACCGTAAGTAGTGGTGGTGAGTGCCCGAGACACGTTCAGTCTGGTTCTGGCTTTGATGCCGATGCTTGAGGGAGGCTTCAATGTCATCCCGGTGTCATAAGTTACTGCAAGGATAGTTGTAGTGTGATGCGGGGTATTGGGTTGTTGTTGTTGAGCGTAACGTGAGGATGTATGCGGTGTTCACTGTTATCTGGTGTTAATAATGTGAAGGATGACTTGCTTGCGGACACTTTCATTCTGTTGTCCTGCAGCCAGACCTCGAGAGATTTCAAGTACTGCTAAAGGTGTGCAGCTGCGGTCTCGAGTTAGTGGTGTCGTGTGATTATTGTGAGGTGGTCCGCGTACGAGCAGATGCAGATGTAGGATTTTGTTGGAATGGGAAAGTCGTTCATGAAGCCATTGAAAAGGAAGGGGGAAAAGACAAAGGCCTGTGGGATACTATTGGAGAAGTGGTGGGTTCGAGATGACTTGTTATTGTAGATAGTGTGCGCATGTCTGCCAAGAGTGTAAATTGGCAAGCCACTTCTTGTAGTTTGGATGGGATGTGGATGTTGAGTATTTTGTTTATGAGGACATGTCTTGGAACTGTGTCGAAGTCCTTACTAACATCAAGATGGTATACCAGGGTGGGTTTAGTTGGCTTCTTTTCGTTCAGGGCTTCATGGATGGTATGAGTGAGGTTGGTGAGGAGTGTGGTTGTGGAGTGTTGAGCCTTCCTGAAACAGTGGGGCGTACAAGAGATCGCGATATGGGCATTAATTTTGTTTGGAACCAGTCTTTCCATGATTTTTGAGGGCTTCGGGTGGAGAGAAATGGATCTGTAGGATTAGATTAGAGTGGCAAGGCTTTCTAGCGCGCTGGAGTCATCGTCCTCCTGGCGCCGAATGTCAAACCAGCAAACAGTGCTGCATCAAGTTAGTATTTGTTTTTCTTCTTTTTCGATGTTCGAGTTAAGGTTTACTACTGCGCAAAGTCTAAGTCCTTCACGCGGCGAACGTCTATGGTATGTACGGGTGCCACAGGAGGTACAGGAACTCCACAAGTGCTGAGGCCATATGATCCCAGCACTCCCCGGATGGCAGTAAGGAGGAATAACCCAATACCCACCCTGCTTCAGAGCCCCAAGGATCCGCAGTAGTCCTTAAGGGGTGGGCTACGCGCTCCAACACCGGCTGAGGGGGAAGATGTAAAAGAGACAGAAAACGGGGATCCCATGCATGAGATTTACAATAGGTTTAGGGAATTTCGCGCATGAGAACAGCAAAAATGGAAAGAAGAAGAAGGAATAGTCGTAGAATAAGGTTGCATGAAAGAAAGAGCGCAACTTGGCTGTTATTTGCCACCCGAAAGGAGAATAGTTAGAACCGGTATGTGAATGTTTGAGTGTGTGTGTGTGTGTCTGGGCGTGCGTGCGTGCGTGTGTATGTGTGTGCAGCGACTATTAGAAGAGTTGTTAAGAAGGAGTCGGAGACAAGTTTAAGGAAATTTGAACCTAACATAAGATGCAAATGAGGTAAATAAAAAGTCAAGCAAATCAGGATGGGGAGGAAAGGAGAGATAGAAAAGGGTGAAGAAGAGATGAGTCTGAAGGGGGAAAAGGGTGTTCACCCCCTCGGTTGGGTCGTGACTCCGTGCGGCCCGCGAACCCAACACACGCCTAGGGGGGGGGGGGTGGATCTGTAGGAGCATTGTTGAGTTTCAGGATGGGGATGATTCTAGCATGTTCTCAAATGTTGGGTATTATATTGTGTAGAACGGGAAAGATAAAGATGTCTGTGAGAGCGGTGAAGGCTTGTGGCCCTAGATGATGGAGGTGAATGTATGATATGCCATCTAGGCCCGTGGCTGAGGAGTTTTTGTTCTGACTGATGGCGGATATACTCAAAGCTGATGTAATGGGAGGATCAGTGTTTGGGTCGGTCTGAAATTTGTGTAACTGTTTGAGTATCTTCCTATTGTCTGATGTTGCGGAAGTGGGCAGATGTTTGCATATTGTTTGTTGAGTATGTCCGCTTGTTGCTGGTCTGATGGTATAGTGTGGTTATTAGGCGGTAGTACGCTCATAGGGTTCATCACTGGAAGGCAGATAGTGGAGATTAGTGAATTGAATGTGGCAAGCAGAGCTGAGGAGTTCTAGCAGGTGTTGAAGGAAGAATACGGCAGTATGAGAGAGCAATGTCTAGATAATGTTGAGGAAGAATGAGCAACGTTGAGAAGCGCTGATGAGATGTGCAAAAAACAGTGGGGTGTGCGCCGTGTGGGCAAGTGAAGAAGGAAGAGTGGCGGACCGATTAGCTTAAACCGGCAGTGAAGCAGAAGGGTAGAACTGTTGAAGGGTGGTTGCGGGTGAGATCGATGGTGACTTCAGATAACGATGAGAACATTGTGGCTAACACGGTGGGGCTGCAGGGTGCCCTTGAGATGTGGGGGACTATGAAGTGGCAATCCCTTTGGCTTCGAGGGACTGGACAAGGGTAAGAAGAAACATGAGATTTTCTTTTGGTGGTGAATACCTTGAACGGTTTGCTTGCTTTCGTGGATCAGACTCTGACAGTACGTCTTCTGGCAGCCACGAGCAGAGATAGTGGCATTGGGATACACAAAGTTCGAGTGCCATCTTTGGGGACTGGGGGACCAATTGGGTACAGAGACGCTGCACTTTGCCCTTGCTCTGAGGGTGGGGAGTAAAATCTGCCAACAGCATCCTTGAGGCTGCGGTCAGAGAATGAACGAGAGGCTTTCTCAGGCATTCGGCGCTGAACAGCACCCTCAGGTGATCTTTACAGAGAGCGGGGTTATAATCGGGGCGGGAACCTCTGGGTTTGGAGGAGGGCGATGGCAAGAGGCCTGATAACATCAAAAATTTTCCAAGCAAAAAAGGAAACCCTTTGTTCTGGAACGCTACTTGTTTGGACACGTTTGCAGGGACACATTTGATAGGTTCCGCTATTTTAACCGGTTCCGCAGCCACAGATGCAGAGATGTGTAAGGCCAGGAAGTAGGGTGCTTTGATGCGGCAGTTCCAATTTTAGTGCAAAAATTATTGAGGGAGGACAAAGAGATGTTCTGGAAAGAGGTTATAGTAGTGTGCATGCAATCTTTCTACCTGTTGTATGGTGTTAGTGTAGCATGCCCCCTGTTTTCATTGTCTCGTTGGGTAACTGCCTATTGTAGGTAGATTCACAAGGTCTACCACCCTGCATGGCAAGTGAGGCAGGAGTGACAGGAATGGCTTTCTCTCTTTTACTGTATGATTAAATTGGCACCCGAACAGGGGCTGTTTGTTGTTAACCTATTAAAATTCAGTTGAACAATTGAAGCTGTTTAACAAGCAATTTATTATTTAGAAACCAGTTAAACGTTTGGGTATCAGTTAATCGTAGATTGCTCCTGATCTGGCTGCTGTTTGACACCCTTTTCTTCATGTAACTAGCTAACCTTGATACAACTACCGTTCCTGTCTTGTCAGGATTACTGACAAGATAAATTAACAATCCTCGGGTGATGGCAGTCTTGTCAGAAACGGTTCCGGGAAGAATTTGTTGATTCTTGAGTGGGTGTTGCTTGAACGAACACAATACATGAAGCAAACAAACTGTTGTGGGGAAGAAGGCCATTCTAGGTATGGAGAAATGTAGTAGCGGGCATACATATCCTTCCACCTGTTGTAGGTGGTTTGTGTAGTATGCCCTCTGAATTCATTGCCTCGCAGGGTAATTGCTCATTGTAGATTCACAAGGGCTAACACTCTAAATGGCAAGTGGAGCAAACGTGACCGGAATGGCTGCTCTCGTTTTATGCACGAGTACAAGGTGAAGAGGGTGAGGTCTGGGTGACCGGAAAGGAGGAGGTGGTGAAAGATGTGAACAGCCGGCTACAGTTTGAGAAGCGTGATATATGGAAGAGGTGAGCCGAGTGTTTTGAAGAGTTCATGAATGTTGATGTCAGAGAGGCTGACATAGTTGATGTGGTAGCTATATGGTGCACGGGAGCCAGTTTTGGGAGTAAGAGTTGTTGCAGAAATTACCAATGAGGAGGTGGTAGAAGTGATGAAATCATGGAAAGCCGGTGGTTTGGACAGCAATGCATCTTAGTGCCTAACTCTAATCATATAGTTGATGAGGCTACTGAAGCTGTGTTTTGTGCTAGTGTGGTGGCAAATGAGTTGAGTAGTGATTGCATAATCTGCTATATATGGATGCAGGAGATAAAAATGAATGCAGCAACATAAGAGGTAGCAGTTTGTTGTGTGTGGTTTGTAAATTGACAGTGAGAGTGTATATCAAGAGAGAGGATTAGAGAGTATGGATTGTGCAATTGGCAAATAACAATGTGGCTTTAGGAGTGGTAAAGGGTGTGCCGATCTTATTTGTGTAGAGAAAAAAGTCTGTGAGAAGTACCTCGCAAAAGAAAAGGACGTGTTCTGTGTGTTCATGAATTGGGAAAAAGCAGACAAGACGGTCAACAGGAAGGCATTGAGGAGAATGTTGTGTTTGTATGGAGTGGGTGCAAATTAGTCAAGAGCGGTCTAGAGTTTCTAGTTGGCAACAGTGCATGTGTCCGAGTAGGGAGCAATGAGAGTGTTTGGTTTCCAGTGAAAGAGGTACTGAGACATGGTTGTGTGTAGTCTCTTTGGTTATTCAATCTCTACATGATGGAGTGGTAAGGGAAGTGAACGCAAGTGTAGTGGTTTGAAGTTTAGAATAGTTCAGAACAAATGGGCAGAATTGGAAGCGGAGTCAGTTGCTGTTTGCAGATGTTACGACACTGATGGCAGTTTCGGAGAAATTTTGTAGGATAGTGTTGGAGAGCTAAGTGTGTGAGACGAGGAAGCTGTAAGTAATGTGAGTAAAAGTAAATTGAAGAGATGTCCACGGAATGACGATGCAAGCGGAATCAGTGTCCGCCTAATGAAGATTTTTTTTGAGGAAGTTCAGCATTTCAATTACCTGGGCTCTCATAAGGAGTTACAAGGAACTAGAGATCCAAAGAGGCAATCTCTGACCATCCTTCAATTTGCATTGAAGTGAACCTCCTGGAGTCCCCCTAGGAGGGACTCCCGTGTGCAACTCTCTCCAGTCACACAGCCCTGAAAAGGCTTTTTGTGTGCTGCAGAGCATCCCCTTGGTTCTGTAACCATCATGGGACCTCATCTCTCCCCCCCCCACCCTGATGTTGAACGGGTGGGGAGCAGTGTAGCGAGAGGCCTTTATATAGGCTGTCCCTACCCAACCAGAGACCGGTGTGTTAGGGCAGGGCTCTCTCCTGTTGCACTGCGCTGGCGCTTAGTTCACTGTATCGTGGGGCGATACAGCTTAGCCTCTCTCACCACGGGCAGGTGGCCAGTTTCTCTCAGGGTCGGCATATTGCTTGACCCGTTCTATCCGATGTGTTGTGT